>JBBPTK010000524.1:0-14247 GCA_038094135.1 Spongiforma cf. squarepantsii
AGATTGGCCTTCTGTGCAGTACTGTCCAGTGCTGTCCAGACTGGACCAGGCTGTGAGTTCTGGGACACTGTATGACACTGTGCAACACTGTCCAGCACTGTCCAGAACAAAGTGATTTGCTGATGTTGTCGGTGCTACTTCCAGTAGAACTTACCGTGCATATAATACATGTTCATATCACCGTTAATGGATATTCCCGAGCCTATTGTACGTCTTCTGTGCAACTCTCAGTATGCAGGCCCACCCAAGTTGTACGTTCTCGGTCCTACCCCTCCCGACAGGCCCGAGCGTATTGTAGGTATTCAGTACCACTCCCACCAGAAGGGCCCGAGCATATAGTAGGTGTTTGGTACCACCTTCGATATGCAGGCCCGCGCGAGTTGTACGTTCTCGGTGCTACTCCCTCTGGACAGGCCCGAGTGTATAGTACGTTTTCGGTACCAGCTTCGGTATGCAGGCCCACGCGAGTTCTACATTCTCAGTGCTACTCCCACTACACAGGCCTGAACGTATTGTACGTCTTCAGTGTGACCCTCAATATGCAGGCCCGCGCGAGTTGTACGTTCTTGGTGCCACTCCTTCTGGACAGGCCCGAGCATATAGTACGTTTTCGGTACCAGCTTCGGTATGCAGGCCCACATGAGTTCTACGTTCTCAGTGCTACTCCCACTACACAGGCCTGAACGTATTGTATGGAGTCTTCGGTGTGACCCTCAATATGCAGGCTCGCGCGAGTTGTACGTTCTCGGTGCTACTCCGTCTGGACAGGCCCGAGCGTATAGTACGTGTTCGGTACCAGCCTCAGTATGCAGGCCCACGCGAGTTCTACGTTCTCAGTGCTACTCCCTCTAGACAGGCCCGAATGTATGGTATGTCTTCGGTGTGACCCTCAATATGCAGGCCCGTGTGAGTTGTACGTTCTCGGTGCTACTCCCTCTGGACAGGCCCGAGCGTATAGTACGTGTTCGGTACCAGCCTCGGTATGCAGGCCCACGCGAGTTCTACGTTCTCAGTGCTACTCCCTCTAGACAGGCCCGAACGTATGGTACGTCTTCGGTGTGACCCTCAATATGCAGGCCTGTGCGAGTTGTACGTTCTCAGTGCTACTCCCTCTGGACAGGCCCAAGCGTATAGTACATGTTCGGTACCAGCCTCGGTATGCAGGCCCACACGAGTTCTACGTTCTCAGTGCTACTCCCTCTAGACAGGCCCGAATGTATTGTACGTCTTCGGTGTGACCCTCAATATGCAGGCCCGTGTGAGTTGTACGTTCTCAGTGCTACTCCCTCTGGACAGGCCCGAGCGTATAGTACGTGTTCAGTACCAGCCTCGGTATGCAGGCCCACGCGAGTTCTACGTTCTCAGTGCTACTCCCTCTAGACAGGCCTGAATGTATTGTACATCTTCGGTGTGACCCTCAATATGCAGGCCCGCGCGAGTTGTACGTTCTCGGTGCTACTCCCTCTGGACAGGCCCGAGCATATAGTACGTGTTCGGTACCAGCCTCGGTATGCAGGCCCACGCGAGTTCTACGTTCTCAGTGCTACTCCCTCTAGACAGGCCTGAACGTATTGTACGTCTTCAGTGCTACCCTCAATATGCAGGCCTGCGTGAGTTGTACGTTTTCGGTGCTACTCCCTCTAGCCAGGCCTGAGCGGATTGTAGGTATTCGGTACCACTCACACCAGATGGGCCCAAGCGTATTCTATGTGTTCAGTACCACCCTCGGTATGCAGGCCCACACGAGTTGTACACTCTCAGTGCTACTCCCTCTAGACAGGCCCGAACTTATTGTACGTCTTTGGTGCGACCCTCAGTATGCAGGCCCGCGCGAGTTGTACGTTCTCGGTGCTACTCCCTCTGGACAGGCCCGAGCGTATTGTAGGTATTCGGTACCACTCCCACAGAAGGGCCCGAGCGTATAGTAGGTGTTCGATACCAGCCTCGGTATGCAGGCCCGCGCAAGCTCTACGTTCTCAGCGCTACTCCCTCCAGACAGGCCCGAACATATTTTACGCCTTCAGTGCTACTATAAATATGCTCCCCTGCGTGAATTGTACGTTCTCGTCGTTACTCCCTCTAGACAGGCCCGAGCGTATTGTAGGTATTCGGTATCACTCCCACCAGAAGGGCCTGAGTGTATTCTACGTGTTCGTTACTACCCTTGGTATGCAGGCCCGCGCGAGTTGTACGTTCTCTGTGCTACTCGCTCTAGACAGGCCTGAGCATATTGCAGGTATTCGGTGCCACCCTCAGCAGAGTGGCCCGAGCGTATTGCATGCTTTCGGTGCTACTGCCAGTAGAACGGCCCAAGTGTATTGTATGTCTTCGGTATGACTCTTAGTAGACAGGCCTGTACATATAATACGTGTTATATGCCACTAGGGATAGACAGGCCCGAGTGTATCGTATGTTTTGCTATAACCCTTGGTAGGCAGGCCTGAGCGTATAATATGTGTACGATACTGCTCTGAATCATAGACAGGCCTGATCGTGTTGTATGTTGTCGGTGTCACATCTAGTAGACAGGCCTGATCGCATTGCACAGTCTCAGTCCAATTCTCAGTAGCCAGGCCCCACCATATCATTCATGTTGCACACCGCCTTCAGAAGACCGGCCTTTTCCCATCTTATGGTGATATTGGATCTCAGGCCCACTCATTGTTCACGTACACAACACCCTCGGGCCCATCCAGGGCTCAGCCGTCAATCTCGGTCTTTTGTCATGCAGGCCATCCGGAATTGTTCGCGAAGTGCTACCACACAGGCTCATATCAGCCTGATAGATCTGAACAGCATTAGTATGCCCCATTGGGAGAGTCGTCAGCCAATGAGGCCCGAGGGGGCTGTTGAAGGTTGTCATGTCACGTGATTCGATATGTAAGGATCACTGGTTGTAGCCAGCAAAAAGATCCATCATGCTGTACACTGCGTAGCCACCGAACAACTCCACGAAATGTTCAACAAAAGGTGGAGCCAACGAATCCCAAATGATGACGGCATTGAGGGGTTGGAGGTTGTGCCAGATGAGTTGCATGGTTTTCCCATCCTGCTTGAGAACGCAGAACCATCTGGACTGGTAGGCTGCGGCAGATGGTTCATATATGCCCGACGCAATCCGATCCTTGATGATCTGGATCGCTTGGCCCCAGGCAGATGGCGGAATCAGGATGTTGCACAGCACCCAAGGTGTATGGAGTACTGTTGGTATCTTCACCAGTGGAAAGAATTATTCATTGAGTCGGCCCCGCTCGGTTGGTACCCAAGCGAAGGCCTTCTCGTGGTTGAGGATGAGCCATCAGACGAGTTTACGTTCTTCGGGCCACAACCATTTGGCCGGGTTGAGGTCAAGTGCATCAGCACGCTCCTGTGTGAAACAATCCCCCAGTACGAAATCTGGGGGATGAGTGGGCAACAGAATGAGACCAGCGAGTGGGTCATTGGGTAATCAGCACAGTATGCAGTACTCCTTCTCAAGAGGGGCCACGACTGACCAACTACCAGCTTATAAGCAAAGGAATGGGAGATGGGGTCAAACACATAAGAATTGAGAAAGGAAGAGATATGAGCTGGAGAGAGAGAGGACTGCATGGATGATAGGAATGAAAATGATGAAGAATAATTCAGGCCCAACTGCCCTTGTAAGGTATTGAAGACATGGGAACAAGACAAAAGAGGTAATGGCAGCTCAGAATCTCCCTGACCTGACGGTGGCTCATCGAAACCTAAAAACCCATCTCGACAACAGTCTGATGGTTTGAACAAGAATTCCCCTGACGGCAGTGTTGAGAATATGATATAATCATATTCTAGAATGGTCTGTTCAATCTTAATACATCCAGAATGTTCTATTGCTATTCATATTCTTTCTAGAATGTTCTATATTCTAGATCATTCTATATGATGTCATTGTCTAGAACATTCTATATGACGTCATTGTCTAGAACATGACATCATCAGTCCAGATGATTCCATATGACTCATGCTGACTGATTTTACTTAGTCATATTTGAAATAAGAGCTTTACACTATTGGCTGTTGTTCACAACCCTTTACCCTATTTCAAATATTCCTTTTATACTTACTACAGACCAAATAGATACAAACAATGTCCTGTAGTATGTATATAAGACGAGGACTTTGTCCCGTCTCTATAACGAGTTCCCACTTCATTCTCTCATACAACCCAACCACCCAACCCTCTAAGTCTTACCAAGACTATAAAGAGTACTTGTTCTCCATATAACCAAGTAAGTAGCAGTCTCTTGCTACTCTCATTATCCCTCTTCGTTCCTGCACTGTAGAAATATCCTTGGTGGTATTTCTATAGGCAGTGCATACATCCCAATGTCCATGGTCAGGTGGGCAAGCAATACTCCTTTCCAGTGTTCAGGTCACAGAGATTAATAGTTTGCGCACCATCAGGGGAATCTTCAGTAGAAGCGCTAAGTAAACAATGAAAAGGGCGTCCAAGGAGAAGATCAAAGTTGGCCCAAGGCACAATCTGTACCTGGAGACAAACTTCACCAGTGCCGAAGTCGAATTGAAGATTTTCGACCACCCTGAGAGTGGTGTGGGTGCTAGCATCAGCGTTACTCATATTCAAAATGTGATCAGAGCGAACCGGTAATCCAAGATCTTCCCAGACCTGTTTTGGCATGGCAATGATCTTGGACCCACTATCAAGCACTCCTAGAATGGTTCAACCAGTCGACATGATCTTTGCGTTGATGGCCCGAAGTGGTACGCTGTGGTGGGCAATGATGAGGCCGTTGTCATTCCACAACACTCAATCACCGTACTGTCGATCAACAGCAGCTGGGTCACATCCTGCCAACTCATTCACCTGTATGGAGTTAGCAGATGTGTTTGGAAGAGGGATACACTTTGACATGGTCAGGTCTTTGATCTGTTTCCTGACCTCAGGAGCGACAGAGATCAGCTCTTTCACAGGCACAGGTACAATCACCAACAAGACCCAATTGAGGAGGCACTTCGGGGCAGCCTCATCTTCTAAGGGAAATGTGAATCTAAATTGGCTCAAAGGGCCAGTGAAGGGTGCATTAGCATGGCCAACACATGGAGGGATGTTACTCTGTGTAGGGACAAGTGATTCGGTGAACTTTGGGCCAGATGGCATTGGTGTCAGGGGTCGGGGTGTCAATCAGCTAGCCCGAATCTCGGGTGACTCTACTTCCTCAGCAACGGAAGCAGCATGTGGATCAGGCCGATTGGCCTTACTAGCTGGGATCTCTATGCCATCGAAGCGAAGGCACTTGCCTTTACCTTCTTGTCTGCTTGAAAGGATGCCCACACGTTCGCGATATAGGACTGGAAGGCTGGGTTGGTTAGTATGGGTGAGGACTTGTTGTCCCTGCCCCATTCAGTATGAGTAGTGAAGACAGATGGCTCAATATCTAAAATGGCATCAGTTTCGAAAGGGGTGAGAGAATAAAGTCCGGTGGTAACGGATGATTGGTTAGAGGGCCCAGCAACAGGCTGTGTACTTGCCCAGTCCAAGCAGTCCTTGAGACCACAAGTCCCAGGAATGCGAGGGATACGACGCCCATTGGGCATGTATAAATGACCATCGGTCCCTCTACTAGCCTTGCTGGCTTGGATGTAACCCTCAACGTGCGGGCAGTTAGACATGAAATGAGAAGGGTCAGCGCAGAATGCGCAATTACTGTTAGTAGATCTCTGGAACCCAACTTGTTCTTGTTTGACAATGGCCAGGCCGGCACTCGGCTGCACGGTCAGGGCGACTTGTGTGGGAGGGGCGTAACCTGGTGGAGCAATCATGGTAGGGTTAGGGATCACAGGCCCGACAGGGACCCAAGGTGGAAACATTTGTGGTACTCCACCTGGTTGAGCAAATGCTACTTGGGGCATCGGCGCCAATGCAGCTCCTGTTAAAAGAAATTCAACTGCATCCTTTACCTCTTGCATCAGGTATGGTTTGGATGTCGGATGAAGATTAGTTTTGGTAATCATAAGGCACTGGCGAACCTGAACCCCGAGATGATCGGGTAGTCTGTTTAGGAACCAGCTGTCTCGGTTGAGAGTACCAATGACACTGGCCATCTCTAAAACTGTTGCAATCTTGCAAAATTTGTGGTGGTATTCTCTGAATTCAGCTAGAGACTGCATTGGCTTCTGTCGATATTCCTGCATGAGGTACTGCAGGTCAGCATAGTTAAATCGGTTTGCAGGCTCACAGCCCGGGTAAAGCTTTTTGACAGCAGTTATGAATGCATTCCAGTCTGCAGGCACCACAGTAGCCTCTTGGAGTAGTTCCCAACCTTCAGACTCCTCAAGATCCACATATCGGATGGTGGCTCTAATCTTCTAGGCTTCGGTTAAACCCGTGGCAGTACCAAGCTGGTCTACATCTTCAAGGAATCAGGGCAGTAAGGCAGCCTTGGTCCCATTGAACTTTGGTGCATTCTGGGAACCACAGATTGGCATCTGCTGTTGATGAGCCATTGGTGGAATAGGAAGTGGCAGCGGTGGTGTTGGATTAGGTGGTAAGGTTCTGGCAAGGGACAATGCCAGTGACAATGGAGTAGGTACTAAGAGGCTAGAGTCTGTGTCAGCAAGATCAGCGATGGGACCGGGGAAGGCGGAGATATGTCAAGTAGATAGGAGAGAGACAGGGAGGAGCTAGAAGGTGAAGATGGAAATAGCGGTGGTAAGTTGCTGAGTGGTGTGAGAGGTGATGAAAAGTGCAAAGTGGGAAAAGATGACCCGATCGGCCTCAGCAGAGTCGACTCTATAAAGGCGCCTGGGAAGCGGGTGCTGAAACTGGGTTCGTTGACTAAATTTTCTCGGGGGCTATGTTCCGTGGCATTATTGGACATGTGGTTGTCAGACAAGGTAGTTGCCAAATGAGGTGATACTGATCTACTTCAGGAGTGGCTGTTGGAAATTCGATGAGGC
Source organism: Spongiforma cf. squarepantsii (assembly GCA_038094135.1). NCBI lineage: Eukaryota > Fungi > Basidiomycota > Agaricomycetes > Boletales > Boletaceae > Spongiforma > Spongiforma cf. squarepantsii. Next base: position 6,940 of record JBBPTK010000524.1, read on the forward strand.
TCTGCGCTGGCAACAAGGGGTGAACTGGGTTCAGGGCTCTGCAGTTCCAGTGAGCTGAGTAGGTTGTGACAGGCACGTTGTGGTGAAACTAGGTCAAATAAAATGGAATCCTTGCTTATCTGAAGGTTCTGAAATTCGTCGAGTAAATTTTTAAATTCTTGGCATTGAGAAGTCGGCCAAAGACTTCGTCTGGAACCCTGTTGTGAGTCCCTCACGGTGGGCTCCAGTTGTAAAACAGTAAAGTTGACTGGGAGGACAAGAGGGGATTCCTCAGCACTCCTAATCAACAGGTTAATGGGGGTGGGGACGAGTCTATTCGACCCTATAGGGACTCTAGAGTGACAGGGAAGGTCAGATATTAAGTCTACACTGAATACTCAACAACCCGGTCAGTTTTGTGATGAGAAACGATGGCCCAATGTGGCCCAATCAAGGCAAAAGCAGTCGAAGAAAGTGAAGACGGTAGGAAAAATGGTGTTGGTTGTCGAATGCGGTCAGTTTACGGTGTTTTGGTCATTGTGAGCAAAATGGAGCTGTCATTTTTATGTATGTACAAACTTTTTATAGTCTGGGCATTCCCAAGACTGTTGGATCAAACCTTAACACAAGATGAAATGAATGAAAGCCAAAATAGGATGTACTTCTAGAACGCCGTGCAAGGCACAACGTCAAATCCTAAACACATCTAAAAATAGAACCTGCCCCTGAAACAACCGGGCTGGTCCAAAGATCAAAACAAATGTGAAGAAATAGCAAGAATAATCAAAATAAAATCAAGGAAAATGACAAGGTTTGAAGGAAGGTGCACCCGATGTACGTCAAAGCATCCTGAGGTTGGGCCAATAGGTGAGATCAATCGGGCATGAGTCGAGTTCATCAGGGCTGAAAGGGGGAGCACGAGACATAAGGAAAATATGTAAAATGAACCAATGTACACGTAGAGACGCCATGCACTCTACAACGCTTACCTGTAGCATTTTGGCAATTTGCTGGCATGTGTGTTTAAAAACCTCCTTGACATCATGGGAGACGGTTTCAGCAGTTGAAGGTATGTAATGTTCAGGACGTCCAGTCTTCATTAAACTTAAAAATGGATCATCAGAAACAATGCTGAATGGTTGCAGGTCTTCAGCTGCCCAGCGCACAAACAGCAAGCTGCCAACAGGTCAAAATCAGCAATGCCATATCGGTTCAACTCTGGATTACAGCAGGCTTGACATACCGGATCTCTGCCTGTGTATGTTGGCAATTACTGTAGTAAGTCACCTTTCCATTTTTGTGCTCGAATGCCTTGGTTATTGACCCATTCCTCAGTATACTCTTGACAATTTTGGCCTGCACCACTTCCTTATCCTTTGCTTCACATGCTGCTTCAAGTACCTCATTGCCCCAGCAGGAGCAGACATGTTTCTGCACATCTGTAAAAAATCCAAAGTCTACCAGATGCTACATAGTGAATATAGTCTCAGTAGACCCCATCGTCTTCCCCCTACTATATTGCATAAATTTGCATTGCAATTCTGCACCAGCTGCTACCATAGTTGGCTGTAGCAAACCATAGTAAGTGGCAAACCATAGTAGTACTCAGTAGCACTTTGTGGCTAGTACACAAACAATAGTATTTCCATATGCAATGTACATAATACATGCAACTACACCACCACAAACCTACTATACTATCTTACTATCTAGTATATGAGCTACTTTACTTTGCACTAAAATGCACATGCACCTGTCTCTACACCGGAGCGACACGAATGCAAAATGGCAACAAACACATGATGATGAATGCACCAGCTATGACAGTGGGCTGTCTGATGAATTCTATCAGCTGGACTTTGCGGATAGAATATGAATATGTAGGACACACCTCATCCAACTGATCGCTGTCGTCAGTGGACGTCGCAACAACATTCTCGTCCCACACAACATCTACATGCATCGCCATAGCACACCTGGACGTGAGCTCATCCTCGAGCATCTGAAGTAGAAACAAGACATGGTTCAGCCAGATCTCACACACGGGCGGGAACGCCTGGTCGGAGGCATCTTGTAACTGACATCTTGATAGAGCACTGTCAGTTGCGATCGGATCCACGTGGTGGTGCTTGACACGACGAGATGGGTACTTGAGCAGGCTGAGCCTCGTCGTCAGAGTGAATTTAGGGTGAAGGAATGAGAGCAAGAGTAAGAACACACAGGAACAGTGATGTGGACTCACCGTTATTGTTGTGTACATGCCGCCCAGCAGTATCAACGTCACTGTCCAGTGTCGGTCGTGCATGTTGTAGTGAGTAGTTGGGGTAGAAATGTCGACGTTGGTAAAATTTTGAGTCATTTTGCTTGTGGGAAAACATTAGTAAGCACAGTCTTCGTGCCAAAACATAAGTCAGTACTGTACTAACAACCAACAGACAACAACAACAACAACAACAACACTCTTGAGGCCCTACCCTCTCTTCCTGCCCTCTTCCCCTCCCCTTTGGCCCACCCCCACCCCCACCCCCACTTCTCGCCCTCACCATCCCCCCATGCCACAACGAATGCGATGATAACGATGTCAGCACGATGACGCAACAACGTCGTCGTCTCACCCTGTTCCTCTCTCTCCCTTCTCTCTCGGCCCACCTCTCGCCCTCTCCCTCTCACTCGCGCCGCAATGAATCGCAGTGACAATGTTGTCATCATCACCTCAGCGCCTCCTTCCTCTCCCTCACTCCCACCTCTCACTCCCACCCTCTCTCGTGTGCCGCAACGAATGCAACGACGACGTTAGCACAACGACATGACGGCGTCGTCTCGCCCCCACCTGCGCCCTGCAACGAATACAATGGTAATGTGATTGTCTCTCCCATTCCACCCCTGCCCCACCTGTCACCCTCACCCCTTTGCCCTCCATCCCTGCCTCCAACATCAGCAAACTCACAGTTTTTCTAAATCCACTATTGTAATCTCAAGGTGTCTAAAAAGTATCTAAAAGTGTCTATAGTTCACTATTTTTCTACTGCTAATTATCTATTTCATCTAAAAATACTCTATTCTGATCTAAAAATGTCTAAAATTAGAAGAATAGTAAAATACAGACACTTTTAGATTACAATAGCAAGTTTAGAAAAACTGCAAGTTTGCTGATGAATTCTCACCCTCGACCCGTGTGTGCTGGAACGAACACACTTGCATCCCATGCATATTCAACCGGTTCGACCAACACTGCCGGTGTCTATACTGCTATCCGTGGCAAGGTGTTTGATCTCACGCAGGATGCGGCCACTCACGAATGAGTTGTCGAGGTCGTTCCCACCAAGTTGATCTTGATGCAGTACAGTGGTGTAGATGCTACCAACTTATTCCCCCTCTAGGTATGTCATCTGCTGCACGTGGTTTCACTGGAGCTCATCGTGTTCCTTGTAGGTCAGCACACTTTGCAACGGTGTTTCTGGTTCCATCAGCCCATGGGTGCAGCTTATGTACTTCGGCAAAAGTATTTATACTATGTACACTAGTATACTTGAATACAATGGGTCACCTTTAGAATTCCAAAAAAAAAAAAGTGTGTGCACCTTGACCAAAAAAAGAAGTGTGCGCTATGCATGTAGTAATGAGTGCATGCTATACTGCCTATACAGTGCAACCATGCATATTTTTGTGCAATCCGACAGCCATAATTCATCACAATTACTACTCAACATGTACATAGTAACCAGGTTGCTACCATTGTAGCACCATATTTTTTTGGTGGATTGGGCAGACCTGGTAGACCTACTAGATGCTACACAAAGAGTCTGAAAATCAAAATTACTACATACTGCTATGCAGTGCTATATAGCCTGAATATTAACTGGCTTGCTACCAGTTTTTTTTTTTTACAGATGCATGTTGCTGGTGGAGTGTGCATCTTTGGTGTCAAGGTAATGTCGTATTTTGGTCATACACTTCTTTCCTAAACATTTGAATTCGTGAACATGCCATCCATCTAGCTCTTGGACCACAGGCTCAGGATCTCTATGCTTGGCGATCACACCCAGGCCTGAGATTCTGTCTGTCCAGGAGCAGATTGCTTATCTCTGAGTCCTTTGCCATCAACATTAGGTGCTAGTATTGGCTGCTCAATATCTCTATTCTGGGCAGGGATAACCAAGGTGATCTTGGCCTTTTTGCTGGCATGTACAGTAGGTTTGAGTTGGCAGGTTGTGGTGAGTCTGTCTCGGTATTGTTCACAGGGCTAGTCTGTCTTTTTTTGCTTTTCAATGCCAGGTCTGGTGAGTCATTGTCCCAGGCAAGGCGAGCCTTTTCCATGAGCTTGACTGGCTGTTTCTTTGCTGATGCTGTGGCCTGGGCCATGGCCTGATCCTATTGGGGTTAGAAGGGATAGAGAATCGAGATTGTCAATGGTCGGTAGGGTGAGGCAAATCAGGTAATATGCTGTCTTAAGGTTTGTGTTTGATGCAGCGTAACATGTTTGACAGGTAGTACTGTACAGGTATTGTCGGCATGTTCGGCATGTACAGGTAGGTATACTATGGTTCAGTATGACAATTTTGGCTGACCCGTGCCACGGGTATGGGTAGGGGTCGTGGGTGCCCATGGGCCATACCCCCACCCGTACCCGAGGGATACCCGTACCCGTGACCCGCACGGGTTAGGCCGACCCGTGCTGATCCCTACTAGTGGCTAGCCATGACCTTGTATTGCCATGCTCTAGGGTACTGACAATCAGAGCACCCAACAGCACTCGCCTTCTCCACCCATCTACAAACTCGATGACGGCGAGGACGGGGACACGTATGAACACCGTCCCCGCCACCCGACGGCGTGAAGCCAAGCTCGCAAAACTTTCTGCTCTCTCGTCCTCTTCCGATGCCCAGCAAAAGGCAAAGAAATGACTAGAAGAGCTCCTCGAGGACTCGGAGGATGTGAAACGCGAGGAGGAAAAACTCAGAGAGAGTGAAAGGAAGGAATGGATGCTCCTCCAGTCTTGGAAGCCCTGGAGGTCCACTCTTGCAAGGCCGCAGAGGGCACTACGTGCGTTCCTTTTCCTTGTCTTGCTCTTCCTCAATCCCATCTCCCATCCAGATGCAAAAAAGACAGAAGTCGAAAAGGCTGAACTTGAGGCCAACGCCGAAATGCTTCATGTGTCATTAGTTTCTCTGGTCGAGATATGGTCGAGATCGCGTTCACAGGGTCAGGCAAGACCCTCGCTTTTTGCCTTCCCTTCATCATGCTCGCACTCGATTCTCGTGTCTCTGCTTTGTCCGAGGCGAAGATCCCGTTGGGGTCGTCTTTTGCCCCTCACGCGAGCTTGCCACACAATACGAAACCGTCCTTTCGTGGACCGCTGCCATCTCCAAAGATCATGAATACCCCCTTCTCAACACATCCCTCTGCATAGGTGGGAGCAGTGCTGCCCGTGATCATCTTTAGCGTGTACAAGAACAAGGTCGACAGTTCATTGTTCAACAGTTCCTTGCTTTTATTCTGATCGGCTTACGGTCCATTCCATCATGTCTTTGATACGATCAATCTATGATCCCTTCAGCGATTTTTACCTTCACTTTGATGACGCGCTCTCCACACATATCTGGTGCCCCTTCGCTAGCGTCACCACCGAAACCGGGCGCGACTTCTTCAGACCCAGGTATGACCCCTCGCCCCTTGTAATCAACAATATCATTCATCACTTCTCTGCTGTCTATTGATGGCCGATCGACATTTCTGCCAGGATATACGTTCACGAGGATCCCGACGGCAATAACGTCACTGCGACGTTAGATTTGCCTGGCATCAAGCCAGAGGAGGTCCACGTCGACGTTGATCAGGACAAACTTATTGTGTCTGGAGAGACGACTTCGACCGAGCAGTGCGATGAGCGAGGGTGGAGGGTGCGCGAACGGTCCTGGGGCAAGTTCTCGCGTACGTTGATGCTCCCCCAGGGCACCAAGGTAAGTGCCTTTTTCAGAGAGTTGTCTTTTCTGGGCTTTCTGCACCTTTTGACACCGTTCTTCAGCCCAACGATGTTCACGCTATCTTAGATGGAACACGGTCTATTGAACGTGACCTTCCCCAAGGCTGAAGCCCAGCCCCAGCCCCAGCGCATCACCATCCACTGAATGCCTTGTCAGCAACAACACACGTTTACGTTTGTTTTTTCTGCTTTCATCGTTGTGTATGAATGAATGGTTGAATTTCGGTCGTGTATGATATTTTAGCGAGGGGTGGCTCGTAGCGAAATCAGATGTGTTCTAATATTTCGAAAATCTGTTCCATGAAAGCGATGAAGACGAATGATGTTTACTGTCCTTTTCAAGCAAGTTGATCCCACGGACAAAACGTAAAAAAAAAGCACTCCAGCTCCGTCGACGTGTATCTCCTCAACGCCCGCCCGGAATTCGTCGGTCAGGGTGCCGTTCGACTCGGATAGCTCAGAGGAACATTTCCCGAAGGTACCGGCACCGAAAAAAAGAGGTTTTGGAAATTCGATTTTTTGAGGATTCGGGATTCATCTCCCCGGTGAGTTTTCGTTTCTAGTGCTCAATACAGTGTCGTAGATATGCCGTGAGGTAAGCAGACAGTGGAGTCCCGTCGTCATCGCTCTCAACACCTTGCACACACTGCAACATGATGTACTGTTGCATTGTCACTGTTCATTCTGTCATGTGTCATTCTAGTTGTTTCTCTATCCTGTAGCACATCAAATCAATTGGACTGGGGGTAGGAATGAATGTAGGTAGTGATGAAAGTAATAGACTAAGATTGTGTAATGAGAATCAACTTCCTGCAAGTTGCAGCCAGGCAACATCATGGGTATGGGCAACCTGGCATGTGGGTATGATACCCTTACCTGCCTTGGGTGTGGATATGGGTCCCACTGTGGTACACCTGCACCCATATCCATATCTGTGTATGGGTTTCAAGTCATCATCATTGTATTTGTTGCAGCATGAGGGTGGAGGAGGGGACATGATGATGAGGATGAAGACAATGGTGACAACATCACTGTGTCATCATTGCACTGACATTGTCATAATCGTCCTAGTTGGGTTTGTTGCAGTATGAGGATGGGCTGAGAGAGAGAAGGGACAAGATGATGAAGATGAAGACAATGGTGGCTATGTCACCATGTTGTCATTGTGCTGACATTGTCATCATCATTGTCACTTTCATTATGGTGCAAGGGTGACAGATAGAGGTGGAAGGGCCAAGAGAGAGGGAGGGGACATGATGATGAAGATGTTGATGATGACAATGACATCACCATGTTGTCATCATGTTGTAGCATGAGGGCAAAGGTGAGGGCAACAGATGGAGATA
>JBBPTK010000525.1:0-14243 GCA_038094135.1 Spongiforma cf. squarepantsii
TGAGTGGGGCGACGAGCTGAAGTGCTGCAATGACAACTCTGATGAATATATATTCCGGTATGCTTTTCCCAATCATCATCTTGGCGAGACATCTAATATGAGAATGCACTAGCTCATTGGCGAGGGATGTACGTAGTGACAAGGCGCAACAGAGACTGCGGCGAATTTGAAACAACTAGATGGCAACTTCGGCCCGTCGGACCCGTCGGTTCCCGTCGCGGTTTATGGTGAGGCGACATCCTTTCAGAATAATTATACAATTCATATATATACATGTTACGCCGGATCAATCCCTAGGCTGTTGAATCAGCAGCTCGAGCTCCCGTTCGTCAAAGATAGTAATTAGCTCTTGTGGGATCAACTCGTCGAACCCTGACATGAATGCTTCAAATTGATCTTTGATCCGTCCCGAGACGAGATACTCGACCATCGCATCGACGTAATCCTTCTTGTTTTCCTCAGTCACAGGGACATCTCTACCTCCAGGTTTTAGCTCGATTGTGACGAGCTCTCCAAACTGTTCTTCAGTCTTGGTGAAAGTCTCATGGATTACACCTGTAATATCATTTTCGCTATATGCAACAAGTACTCAACGAAACGAGGCTTTGATATAGGCCAGGCAACTCACAGCATCCAGGCGAGACTGCAATGGAGTTCCGCATCAGCAGACTCAAGGTCAGAAAGTGTGACCTTCTTTCTCAGAATCATCTTGTAGAAGCTAACGACAAAATCCGCATCGAGGAAACGTCTATGGAAGATACCAAGGCCCACAAAACGCCCTATGAACTTGAAGTAAGACAGATGTTCTGGGTTTACACCTGAAGCAGGGTTGATTCGAAGAGTCTGGTTATCGCGAGCAGAATATTCAAACAAACAATAGAGTGGATTAAATATCTCGTGCGAAAGTAGGGAGAAAAGCTCTCTGATAAAGGTGAGTTGGTGATCGATGTTGCCATGCCTCAACGCACCTAGAATGACCTCTGTAGTCCAAGTCATCTTCTCCATCGAACTTGATCATTAATCGCTTCTTAAGGTCGTTCGGCGTCTGTCTCATGATCTCAGCGTAACTATCTTCGAAGACGTGGTTTCGCCTGACTTCGATCTGGCAGTTGCCAGGTTGCATGCGTATTGCACGTTGGCCACGGAAATAGATGAGCTTCCTCTGGAAATCGCGCTTGTATTGTGGGGTAATTGCGTCCAACGAAGATGGAAGACGGGGATCATCCCATGCGGTCGTCCTGGTGTTGTGATCAACAAAGTATATATGTGCAGTCGATGTAAGACGGATTTCCCATCCAGAGGGTAACGGCCCGAATTCATAAAAAGCCTGTTGGAGGGTCATGTTTTGGCCATTGGACACTATCTGGCGGCGAGGATCGACCCAGCAGGTTGTACGAGTGTTGTGGTCAACATAGTAAGGGCGTCCTTCTGGGGTATATCTCTCTTCCCAACCAACCGGAAGACTGCCAGCCAAAGCAGTATCGATGTTGTCACTCGCGGCAAGCGCAGCTGACGAAGTATTATGCGAGGTGGGTTGAGGCGTATTGGAACTGGTCACATTGCTTTCACCGTCCTTAATATTGGCATCAACAAACTGGTCCTGGGATGGCAAGTTCCGGGTGTTGTGATCCACATAGTAATTTCTACCAGAAGGATCAATACCGTGACTGCGCTCCCAACCGGGAGGCAATGCTCCGAACTGATCATCAAGATTAAAGCTCCTTCTCTGGCTCACCACCCCCGAGGGCATCACTGCAGTCACAGGACCTGAAAGAGGATGAGCGGAGTGAGAAGCCGTGTGATCTTGATCGGGAAGAACAAATGGGGAAGAGGATGCATGGGAAACTGACACTGGGGAGGTTAGTGGTGTTGTGACTTCGGGCACGTGAGCAACAGAAGATCTGGATAAAGCACTACCGGTAGGACTGACAATGTCAGGTGTAAGAGATAAGCTAGACTGGTTCGTGCACATGTCAGCTAGTGGGGTAGCGATGCCTTGTTCCTGCGAAGGGCCTGGGTCGGAGATGGGTTGGTTGACACTAGTGAGGAATATGATGAGTTTTCCGTGGACGGCCAGATCATCGGATTTTTCGAGATCCAACGTCAACATCTCTGGAAGGGAGGTGAGGGCATAAAATGAAGGGAGAGTATGTGCGGATGCACGAATGCACACCATAGCTACCAAGATCCATGTTGCTGACTCTGATATTGACGACACCCAGAAAACCCCGATCGCTCTTGAACTTGCACTGATCAAATATCTGAACGGCTATGACGGATGAATCCTTGACGGTACTGTAGAGAGGATAGATAAGAAAGAAAAGAATAAGGAAAGGTGCAATGGGACGGACATGTCAAAACATTCGTTCCAATAGGGATTGAGGGTCCTCTTTATGACGCTCGTGGTATATCTTTGCTCCTCATCAACAGTGATAACAGCAAATGGATCTGGGAGACAAAACACGTCGTGGTTCGGGAGACCGTCTACGGCAACGACTTTGGGGGATGAGAAGAAGAATTTGGGTTTGAGAGAGGAGACCCACTAGTTATTCTGGCTTTTTTCCTGCTGTGAAAACATAAGAAGTGAATGGCGAGTGAGAGCAAGAAGAAGATAAACACTGACAGGTTTGCATCTGAGGTGGACATCGGAGCAAAACGAACTCTGGCGATGATCCTCTCTGTTGCGCGTCACTAATAGCAAAGTCGAGGACGACCAGATGCATTGGAGGGCGGTACGAGATATCAGATTGGTAAGTACCGCCTTACACAGCTGGCACTGCTCATTCTTGATACCTGGACATATTCTCATATAGCGACCCTCTTCAGTGTATGTCTAGATGGATCGACATTTCATACATTTCCCGTCATTGGCGTAACACGGTTATAACCAGACCCACACCTTGGAAATATCCTTTCCTGGCTTCAATGCGAGCGCTAGCTGGCCATGTTATCCGCATCCGCACGGTATCAGCCCAATACCTGGAACAACTTTGCGATCATTCGGACTGGTCAACGATTTCCTTACGCAGCTCTGGACTGATCATCAAATGCTCCGCTTTTGTCAGTGATATTACTGACAGTGTGATTTTCTTTTTTGAATTTCGAATCAGTGCTACATGTCCTTGACTAGCTCAGCAGGTCTTGCATCATGTACAAAAGACGTCAAGATCTATGGGCGTCCAAGGAATCAATGATTCGGTTCAAGTCATTCAAGGGGTTGTGGCGCATCGCCGTCCCGTATGGACCATCAAGTCCTGAAGTGCATTTGTGCCGAGTGAGCTGAGGAGGGTCCAGGTAACTTACAAATGTCGACGTAGTTCCGGGCTTGTATGCACCCACGTGTATACTAGATGCCTTATTCCAACGAGGCTGTCCTGAATGCACGAAGAAAATTCGACAAGCCACCATAGGATAAGCACCATAATAGAGATTCAGATCAGACAGAATCGAAATTGAAAGTAGGCATGGGTGATCAAATTATTATAGCCCAAAGTCGCATCATGAAATTAGACCTACTGTTATAATCCTTATAACGGTTTATAATAGTATATAATGGTAGGTCTATTGTCGTGATTGGCAAGACTCGTACGAAATAGGCCTATAAATTCAGGAAGAGGAAAGAAGCACAGAAAAAATAATAGGATATAACGAATATCATCTACCGACCGACATGAATAAAAGGAACCCAAGAAGAGAACGGCACCTTGTCCTTGTCACGCAAACGCACGACTGCATGATGCAGCGCTTCCGCAGCCTCCGTAGCGTCTGGAACCTTGCCATCCCTGAACAGATACTTGTACACGTCCCTCGTCACTTTCGGTGCGTCATTGTCCATGATCGACCACATCGTTGCGATGACGCCATCATATCCAGCGAGAAGCATCCCAGCGGCGAGGTGGACCGATTCCTCAGGCAACTTCTCCTCTCCCTTCGCAGTCTGACAAGCAGAGAGAAAGGCGAGCCCACCAGGCCGACGAGACATTTTGATGATGTCTGAGAGTCTCAAGCGACGACCATTCGCGAGACAAAGACCGCTGTCGAGTGGGTGAATGGGATCTTGCACGCCATGACACGCGAAATGAATCCAGTCAGCAAGGTCCATCTTTTGCGTCACATCTTCGACAGCACCATCGGAGCCTTCAGTTGTTACAAATTGTGATTCGTCGGATAGTGCCTTGATGGTATCGATCTCGCCATTCACCCCCCACAGATGAGGTTGGCCATCAGTCGGGGGCTGAGGAACAGTAAGGAGGCGGATGTTTGATGGGCAACGAGGAGATTTTCCAGATGACTTGGAGGGTGCAAGCGCACTTAGCGTCGGTATGTAGGAAGATACGGCGAAATCGGAAAGCTTTGGACTTGCGGGAGATGCGCCATAAATGCCGGCGGCGTGGATAGGCAAAAAGGCAAATGGGCCCGTTGGGCACCAAAAGATACGGGGTAGCTTCACAACTGCTTGCGAAGGCGGGGTCTGCGAACACAGAACATTCGTCAAAAGCTCTGATCAGGAGCTGCTTTTGAAAGGACTACGCACTGAAAAAGCAAGGGCATCGAGAACCGGATGGACCACGTCGGACCACAGGAATCGTAGTACCAGTTGAAATCTGTCACAGAGAATGTCCTCGACTTCTGCAGGTCCACCTTCCCTGTCAACAGTGCTCCGTTCTCTGGATGGGGCGAGGAGTGAAATATCGTCGACCAGAACAGTTGAACGGTCGTGTTCTACCAACAATTGATGCATCCGTTCTACATGTCGACAGCTGACCGTGCAAAGGGGGACATGTACGACATTCCCTTGTCCCGGAATAACAATTAGCGCGTCGCATCGACATTGGCTGGCATTGAGATAAACTACCGGACCAGAGTTCGCTAGAGTAGCAAGTTGACCAATAGTTTTTGGGAGTAAAAATCTGTCGAAACCTGGGAGGGATCGAATATCCGCGAGGAGCTTCTCTCGTCGGAGTGTGAGTGTATGATGTTTCTGCACGATTTCTTCTTGTGACCAAGAGTTACGAACAAGCACCTCGGCAGAAAGTACGTGATCACGGCCACTAGCACTTTCCAACTGCCTGGATGTCTGTTCAAAGTCATCCGCAAGGGCAGGATCTGTGACGCGAAGATGATCAACTGAAGTGCGAAGTTGGAGGAATTGCGACCAGACTATCGAGCGACCTTGCTCGAGCCACTCGACAGCCACGTCCAGGAGGCCGGCATCCAATGCGGCAGCGACTGCACCTCTCGCAACATCAGCCCCACTCATGAGCACACGATGACGCTCTGTGATCGGAAGGCCCATCCACGCCAACTGTGGGAGGAGAGTGAGAGCAATGGTATATGCATGAACGAGAGCCTGAGAGTTTCCTTCGAGTTGGGCAGACGAAATCCATCTACGAGCAGCTGCGAAGCGAGTCATAGTGGGACCTGTGGAAGACTGAGCAGCGGCTGAAAAATGGGATGCGGCAGCGACAAGATCGGAAGAATTATGAAAAGAGTCGAAACGGCGCATGAATGAATTGCCTAGGTTGTAAAAACGAGCAGGTGTGTCTGAATGGCCATCAGGAGTGAGACTGACGGCCTGCTCGAACATAGAAACTGATTTGGTGATGTCTGCGAGGTCACCGAACCGTTGAAAGCGACCAGATAATACATTTCCCAGGTCGTTAAGGAGTGCTGGTTTGTCTGGATGGCCATCAGGAGTAAGACGGACAGCCAGTTCGGACATCAAAACCGATTTGGTGATATCTGCGAGGTCACCGAACTGTTCAAAGCGACGGGATAAGGCGCTTCCCAGGTTGTTAAGGAAAGATGGTTTTTCTGGATAACCGTCAGGAGTAAGATGGACGGCCTGCTCGAACATGGAAACCGATTTAGTGATGTCTGCGAGGTCATCGAGCTGTTCAAATTGACGAAATAACGCGCTTCCCAAATTGTTGAGCCGAGCGGGTTTGTCTGGATGGCCGTCAGGAGTAAGATGAATGGCCTCCTCTGTCATCGACATTGATTTGATGAGGTCTGCGAGGTCACCGAGCCGTTCAAACCGACGAAATAACATGTTTCCCAGGCTATTAAGCCGACCGGGTTTGTCTGGATGGCCATCAGGAGTAAGATGGACGGCTTGCTCTCTCATTGCAATCGATTTGGTGATGTCTGCGAGGTCACCGAGCCGTTCAAACCGATGAAACAACGCATTTCCCAAGTTGTTGAGCAGAGTTGGTTTGTCTGGATGGCCATTAGGAGTAAGACAGATCGCACGTTCAAACATGGAAACCGATTTAGCGATGTCTGCGAAGTCACCGAGCCGTCCAAAGCGACTAGATAACGCGTTTCCACTATTGGAAAGCCAGCCAGGTTTGTCAGGATGGCCGTCAGGAATAAGATGGATAGCCTGATCGAACAAGGAAACCGATTCGGTAATGTCTGTGAGGCCACCGAGCCGTTCAAAGCGATGAAATAACATATTCCCCAGATTGTTGAGGAGCGATGGTTTATTTGGATGGCCGTCAGGAGTAAGACGGACGGCCTGCTCGAGCATCGAAACCGATTTGGTAATGTCTGCGAGGTCGCCGAGCCGTCCAAAGCGACCAGATAACACGTTTCCAAGGCTGTTTAGTTGACTGGGTTTGTCTGGATGGCCGTCAGGAGTAAGGAGGATAGCCTGCTCGAGCACCGAAACCGAACTGGTGATGTCTGCAAGGTCACCGAGCCGTTGAAAGCGACGAAATAACACATTTCCCAGGCCATTAAGCCGACCAGGTTTGTCTGGGTGGCCATCAGGAGTAAGACGGATGGCCTGCTCGAACATGGAAACCGACTTGACGATATCTCCGAGCTCTCCGAGCCGTTCAAAGTGACGAAATAATATATTTCCAAGGTTGTTAAGCCAATCGGATTTGCTTGGATGGCCGTCAGGGGTAAGACGGACGGCCTGCTCTTTCATTGAAATCAATTTGGTAATGTCTGCGAGGTCGCCGAGCCGTTCGAAGCGACCATATAACACGTTTCCCAGGTTGATAAGGCGACCGGGTTTGTCTGGATGACCGTCAGGAGTAAGACGGATGGCCTGCTCAAACATGGAAATAGATTTGGTGATGTCTGCAATGTTACTGAGACGTTCAAAGCGACGGAATAACATGTTTCCTAAGTTGTTGAGCCGACTCGGTTTGTCTGGATGACCGTCAGGAGTAAGGCGGGTGGCCTGCTCTAACATGGAGACCGATTTGGTGAGGTCTGCGAGGTCACCGAGCCGCTCAAACCGACGAAATAATGCGTTTCCCAGGTTGTTAAGCAGAGATGGTTTGTCCGGATGACCGTCAGGAGTAAGATGACCGGCCTGTTCAAACATGGAAACCAATTTGGTGATGACTGCGAGGTCACCGAGCCGTTCAAAGTGACGAAATAACGCATTTCCTAGATTGTTAAGCCGACCAGGTTTGTCTGGATGGTCATCAGGAGTAAGACGGAGTGCTTCCTCCAGCATGAAAATCGCCCTCTCCAAGTCCGTGATCTTGTCAAGCTGCTCGAAGCGAATCCGCAATGAGATCCCAAGATCGTCCAAGAATTCTGGTTTCTTCGGATCACCATTGGCACTGAGCTGCACCGCTTCCTCCATCATCAAAATAGCCTCGTGGATATCCGCAAGGTTCCCCTTCTCCTGAAATCGACGGCGCAGTAGCCTCTCAAGGGCGTAGAGCATAACGGGACGGCGAGAATCCTGACGCAACAAGGTGCGTAACGCAACCCGTGCCTTGTGTATCAAATCTGCATCATCCACATCTTCAACCTGCGAGACTCTGGAGTCTCTCGCTTGCGATGACACAGGGCCCTTGGCTATCTGGGGTACACGGCGTCCTGCTAGATCCATATGCCCGTCCGCCGGGGAGATCTTCATCAATCTGGAAAGTAAATTCATCACTTCCCTCCTATCCGTCTCATGACCCCTCCTTTCGAAGCGTACTAGAAGAGCAAGGCAAAGTTGGAGAGTGGTCTGTGCGTGGTTTGCGTCATCCTGGGCTCGGAGACGAAGTGTATCACGATACAACTTGATTGGAATATCCAGAGAGAGATTGTAATTATTCGCCTGGCAGTTGATGAACATCGCATTGGCCAAACTGAATTGCGCGACTGAGCGCATGGGGTGGTCATTGGGCCACCTGTGGCGAGCAAGCCCGAAAAATGCGATGGCTTTGTCGAGATCAACTTGGCTCTTGTATCGATGGTAACGCAGGAGAGCGCTACCTCCTTCGTCGATGAGCTCTTCTAGCTGTCTCTTTGTGCCGAACTTGTGTAGTTCTCTTGGTCACGATAAACACGTGAATAGGATGAATCAACAACTCACGTGAGGCAGACATTCATCATTTGAGTCGCAAGTCCGTCGCTGGGTGGTAATTCTCAGTGATGAACACAATGGCCCATCCCCATCCCCTGACGCAGGAAACTTGATGGCTGCACCAATATGTGAGAAACGGGTATGATAGTCAACGGGACCACCTACTCTCGAGTCGTTCATTGCGATCGAGTAACTCTCCTACGGAAATCTCGCATCGCCCAATTAGTTTACCATCTCCAAGCTTTAGTGCTATTTTCCGAAAGGATGCGTAGATCTTAAACGAAACGTTGGACGCCAAATCCGTTGTTCTGGAAAACGCTTTAGTATCATAGGCAAGACGAATGAGAATGAAGGAGACGGACAGTGGAATCTGTTCATCCCACTCTACAGGGCTATTTCCAAATGGTACGGTCTCAATCGATGTCGTCGTGATCGTCCCATCGCATTCTACAGCGACATAGAGGCTTGTTGGTAGTCGACAGTGACTGCTTGTCACATCTGCCGCACGAATTTCTGCGCGAGGCTGTCAGCAACTCACTGCGACTGGTACAAATTATACGCACTAGCTATGTAGATGTGATCCGATTTTTTCGAATCCATGTAAGGGCAAGGTGTGAATGGAATTCGTTCACGAAGAGAGAGCAGAAGGATAACAATCGCTGTCGAGTTCTGGGAGGTGAGCTGAAACCATCCCTGATTTATAAAGGCAGACACAGGATGGAGAGAGTTGCGACGAACTCGGAGAACTTCCATCACATTGCCGCCTCATGGCAGAGTTGAACCGTACTGGAAGACTTGGCGAAGACGAAATGAAATGAAATGTGCTGCGATCGCCCTCGAACATTGATCTGTCCAATGTCCCGATCATACGAAATTGCTGTGGAACCATGGAATGTGCTATCGCTTGCTGTGCAATGTTCTCCACCCCCTCTGGAAAAAATGGAAGCATGGAACATGTGGAGCCGTTTTTTCTCGAGGTCTCTCGAACACCAGAAGGCAGTGGCTCGTCGCTTTGGAACCTCCTGGGATTGTCATAGCATGTACAATTGGCATGATGCCTCTCATTCACCCTAACATGTTCTCGGCGCTCGTTTCGAGCTAGTCTGACGTCGGTCCATTACGACACCATATGAAACGTAAGGAGGGAGACAGCACTCAAAATAAGGCAGAGACGCACGGTATTCACGTCGAGACCCGGTGCGGACATTATCTCTATGATGTAGCTGAACATAGAACCGGTTCGTCAGCAGGATCTTGGGTAGAATTCTGGATGGAATGAGAACCTTTTGGCCAGGTAGAGTACACAGCTGGTGCAGGATTGATCCTTCATGATCTGAACAGCATGTAAAGGTGCTTTATGTGTAGCCAGCGAGTCCTTGCACCAACATGATAGTATGAATTGCAAGAGATGCTACAAACCGCTCTCAAGAGAAAATTGAAGAAACGTGGAAACACGACACTAGCGACGCATAGTACTATACACTGTCCAACCAAGAAGACGTGCCAGGTTTGCGATGTATACGCGTTGATTACATCAGCGTACTTAACCATCAGAATCAACAGCCCTGCACCGAAGACGTAGTCATTGACGGTTCGAATTCTCGCTCTCTCTTTTTCGAAATCGGTTCTACTCGACTTGCAATGTCTGAAGCGGTATCGCGGTCGATCTATCGTCATAAAGGCCAGGTCTGAGACACTGGATTCTTCTTTGTCGACTGGTCTGAATTCTGGAGTCGCTGAGAATGCGAACGGAGGATGCGAGATGCAGATCAAGCTGATGATTATGGTTTCTGATGGGGAGGCATGGTTGTAAAGGGTATGCAAATGGTAGATTCTCTTGGAACATCCAAGTTCGTGCCACCCTCGGATCCCCGTGCTGATGACAGGTTCGTTGACGAATAGAAAGACGGACTGTTTCAACTAGAGTTGTACGTTCAAAGCTGTCTTCTTTGTCCCACCGACTGACGACATTCCTCTCATAGTGATCTCCTTGGTCCGAGCGCGTGACCATCCCTCCATCGTTCTCAGCAACATTTCCGGGCTCCTCATCGCTCACTCGAGCGGAGTCTTGTTCTTTTCCTTCATGGAGTTGGTGCTTTTCTCGCAGAACTTGCTTTGCAACATTCTGACATTGGCATCGTTGTGCCCGAATTCCTTTCCATTAGTTTTCGCATGACTATCCCGCCCCTCTCTCGCCATGCTACTGTTGCGGTGATCCGACAGATCCTTGATACACACGCTCTGCGATATGTCGTCGCTACACAACTCTGGCGTAGCCTATCCGTCTCTCCCCACATTGCAGCGACCCTGTTCGTAGATCTCATCCCGTTTTTGCTCCACCTACCCGATGTGGCGTACAATTTCGTGTACCGGTCGTTACAGACGGTCAACGAGCAGACGTATCCCGCACACTCTCGCGATATTTCTTCTGGGCAGAGAACATTCTCTAGGAGGATCTTCGTGATCAGGTGGTGAACACGGAAGCGATGAGAAGGTATCTGGCTGGCGATGCTCGAACGGAGGCCTATTGGCGCAAGGGGAGATTGGAGGTGTTATGATACCCAGAACTGGACCATGCTAAGATCTTTCATATAGCCGAGAGGCGAAGGCGATTATTGCGCATTTTGGAGAATCGCTTGATGCCTCGTCAGTTGTCATGGCACGATGCATCTGGTCTGGCCTTCCTGAATCATCGTCGACACTGTTGGCGTACGCTTGTCAGCACCGTGTATGCTATGTGACCAGAACATTTTTGAACCACTTCCGCGAAATAAAGTCTGAGTAGTGTTTAGTGGCTCTCTATAACTGCCCTTGCCGAATTCCAGTCGTGGCCTGACAGTGTTCAAGCTGCTCTTCCATTCAACGTAAATCGAATCCTCAGTTCACATCTGAGAGTCAATTAAAATTGGCCAGGTCGTTCGGCGCTTCAACTTGACCGTCATCGTCACCTTCGTCGACTACAAGCCATGCATCGCGCACTTCACATACAAGAAGTCATCTTCCATGTATTCGAATATTTGAATGATCCGACGCCAAGCTCACGTCAAACTCCGCGTCATTTTTACAGCGCCAAGGCAGACCTGGCTGTGCTCGCTAGAACATGTCGGGCCTTCAAGGATCTGGCACTCGATCTGCTTTGGTCAGAACTTGTCGATTTCGTCCCTCTGCTGTCTTGTCTCCCTGAAGCCTACTGCCAGGATGAAGACGAAACGACGGAATACACGGTACATATTGGTGTCTATTCGTGCCACCCAGCCTTGATGAACGTCGCTATTTCTGTCTTTCTAGCCTTATTCATTTTGCCGAGCACTCAGCGAGGCCGAGTTGGACACCTTGAAAAACTATGCTCGACGTGTCAAGTCCATCGATGTCACTGCATGTTATAAGAACGAATTCAACATTTTTTCCAGCATTCCTGTCACCGCCGCTCCCTTGTTCTCGAGTCTCCGATCTGTGCGCTGGCCAGGCGAGAGGCACATTCCTGCAGCACACGTCGCCGTTCCCTCGTTAAAGACGATCGACATCGTCGCCAAGTTCGGGACCCTTCGTATTGCCGACGACTTTTTCGTCAATGCCGGACACCTCTGCCCGAATGTGACGCATGCTGGATTCTTCCTGAACGTCCCTCATCTGGATACCATGGACTTTGTCGCCTCTCAGCTGATATGCTGCTGGAAAGACCTTCGCGTGGTCATTTGTCACAATGTCGTGTTGACATCGGACGCCATCTCCCATCTCTCTCTGGTCCCGACCTTGAGGGAGCTCACGTTTTCATTGGAAAAAGAGCAACCCTTTGATCTGTTTCCTCTCTCTGGTTCTGTCGTCTATTCCTATCTCAGGCGCTTGAAGATAAGGTCCCAACCACTCGAGCCGGTCGTGAAATTGTTTTCGCTGATTCAGCTTCCGGAAATCGAGGACCTTGCCGTGATCTTTACGGACTATACCCCACGCAACACGATCAAGGCGTGTATGTCTGCCATCCGAAACGCATGCTCGATCAATTCCCTTGTCCATTTCGAGCTCATCGATGACCGATACGTGGGCGAGCGCATTCGTTGGCGTCGCTCTCGTACGCTGGGTCGTTCGGATCCCGATTCGGATTCGGATTTCGAGCCCACCGTTGACGACGTACTCGCTCTTACGGTCTTTGTGAATCTGCGTAGTGCGGAATGGCGTCTCGAGTGGTTTGAAGAAGAGAAGACGGTGAGCGAGTTTGTCGAGGTCGCAGCGGATGCCTGGCCGTGCTTGACATGGCTCAGGGTCAATGGTCACACGTGGGACCTTGCATAACGTCGGTCGACGGCTTGATGTTTGCGAGTTTGGAAGAGAGAAAGTCTGGGTTCGAGTTGGGTTGTTGTCACCGTTGTCCCGAGTTGCTGTGTCGTGCATCGGATGCGTGTAGTGGACGATACTGGATGAGCACGCTGCGTCTAAAAATAATCAAGGATGCACACAAATCACATTTCAGACACCACAGAATAGAAAAATGGAAGATTAATTGATACGGATCTCCGTCGAGCGCGATAGTAGCAGAAGGTTGGGACCGTAACTCACGCATGGCAGTTCGTGAGTTCATTGCTGGCGATTTTCTCTTGCCAACTTGGGCGCCATTTCGGAGAAGTCGCGACTCACGCATTCTGACGAGCATCTAATAGAATCCAGACCACTTGGGCTGAAATCCTAACCCCATCGTATGCGGCCAGCGACTTTGATGGGTATCATCAGGGTCTTTGACACCAAGCTCCGAGATCCGGGCATCATACCCTGGGTCCCGTGTATAATGGCCTGCCTAAACACAAGTCGAGACTAATCATGTCGATTGCACGCGTCGAGCGCGTGCCCGGTCTGGACTATGTCACGTCAGTATTTCACGTCTTCACGTTACCGCTTTCTTAGCTACTCTCTAGTCTTTAAGCCATTTCACAATGGGTATTTATACGACGACTTTCGAGCCACTAATAATCAGCATCACAGTTCCCTGCCCTCTTTTCCTCTCTCTCTCTCTCTCTCTCTCTCTCTCCAAGTCTCAGCGGTCTTAGACTCTATCCGTCTGCTATCCCGATTCCTCGATTATCGTTCCTCCTCCATATTTCTAATTTACTTCATTCATCAAACCCTTTCCCATCCGAACTCGCCTCATACCCATCTCTAGGCCCCAACCCCACATTACTATTCATCAGAATACTGGACTATCTGACTCATCTATCAACCCACGGATCTGCCTGCGGAGTGTCTGTTAACCTGGACGGGCTTTTGAAAGCTGAGGAGTCCCAACAGCAGTGACCGGTGATCACCATCGTCTGCTCCAGCTTCCACCCATGCACCGTGCACTCTATATCCAAGAGATCCTTATCAACATCTTTGCACATTGCCCGGATTTCGAAAGATCAGGCTATCTCGAGCATCGTTTTTACCGTCGTACAGGAGACCTGGCTGTGCTCGTCAGAATATGCCAGACGTTCAAGGAGCCAGCTCTTGATGTACTATGGTCGGAGCTGAATGATTTCGATCCTCTATTGCGTTGTATCCCTGAAGCCTGTGAATACGTCAACTACAAGGTACATACATTGGGTTTCTATGAGCGTGTTGCTCAGATTCTGATGTTGGTTCATTCTTTGTAGCCCTATGCGTGGAGCCGGCCGCTCAGCGAGGCCGAATGGGCCACCGTTCGAGGCTATGCGCGTCGTGTCCGGTCCATTGATGCTATTCCGAAAAACTATTACCCCAGGTCGGCTCACTTCTTCTCCGGCCTTTCTCTTTCTGCTTCCCTCTTTCCAAACCTCCAATCCATGACTTGGCCAGGGGAGACGCCACTTCCTATGACGCACTTCACCGTCCCATCGTTGAAATCGATTGAAATTGAAGTCAGATACAGGGACATCTCCAACGAGGACTTCTTCGTCACCGCTGGGCACCT
>JBBPTK010000526.1:0-14240 GCA_038094135.1 Spongiforma cf. squarepantsii
CAATCTCTGCAGACGGGCCTGTACGTATTGTACGTGGCGGTTACCCCTCTTACTATACAGGCCCGAGCGCATAGGATGCACTCGGTGCCAATCTCTGCAGATGGGCCTGTACGTATTGTACATGGCGGATACCACTCTTTGCACATGGGCCTGTGCGCATTGCACGCACTCAGCACCCCTCTCACTTCTCAAGCCCGAGCGCATTGAACGCATTCGGTGCCAATCTCTGCATACGGGCCTGCACGCATTGTATGTGGCAGATACCACTCTCTGTAGATGGGCCTGTGCGCATTGCACGCACTCGATGTAACCCCTGGACGACGGGCCTGCATGTATTGTACGCAGTGGATACCCTCTCTGCATACAGGCTTGTACGCATTGCACGCGGTCTGTATTCACGGGCCCGAGCGGATTTTAAGTGTTCGGTCATGCTCTGAGAAGCGGAATGGCCTGAGCGTATGCTACGTCACTCATTGCAGACAGGCCTGAGCGGATTGTACGTGCTCAATACAACTCTTAGTCGACAGGCCCACTCGTATTCTATGGCAAACAGATATCTCAGGCTCACCCCTTATTCACGCTGAAATGATTCTCGGGCCTGTCTTCGGGCCATCCGCTGATATCAGCCTTTTGCTTCGCAGGCCACTCGACAGTTGCGGAGGAATGTTACCACAGTATGTGTATCGGTCACGGTTCGCGCCACCAATATACAACTCGCCTCCAGTGGAGCTGAAGAAGACAGAAAATGCCTCTTTGTCTGTCACAGTTTTCTCGCTGACAAGGGTTCCAAACAGAGGGGTGGCACCATAAGCAGAGAGGGAAGGGAAACTCATTCCGAGTAAACCATCTATGGGGAAATCGTCAATACTGAAGTGAGGTGAGTATTTTGTTGCAACACAGATGGTCTGAGCTTTCGCCTGCTTGTCCATCAGAACCACTCCGCTCATAAAAGATTTTGGTAAGATTACATACCGTGAAGCCAGCAATGGTCACATTATCCATGTATTGTTGACCTCGAACCGTGGCATCATCTTCATATTCAATTTTGCAACGTTTGTTCACAGGGTGTGCAAATTCTGAAATCGACTTGGATGGATCATAGCGGGTATGGCCTTCACAGCTTGCCCCACATGCCACTCCTGGCACAACGATATCTCTGTCATGTCAGTTATAAGAACTGCTTCTTCTGCGCAGAACAATAAAGTACCTACGCAGAACCAGTATCGATTTGGACTATAATAGAAGTCAAATTAATTTATATGGGAACACAGAGAAAACATACGATCAAAGGACTGCGGAGGGGTACCAATTGTAATGGAGCCATACCAGAATTCCAAGTCATGATTTGGCAAGGGCATGCCAGCTCCACGCTTTCGTTCCACACTGCTGTGCTCAGGAGCAAGTTGTCTGGTGTCAGTGTTCATTTCATAATTGTCGAGACCTTGAGAGATCTTACTATAAGTGACTGAGTTGAATGAAAAGGGAGGGATGAGTATAGAACATACGCCTTGACATATTCAATATGAGCATGGACTGCGTGAAAATCGATGCTACTGTCATCCTTTACAATTGAAGAGTGTTTTGTGAGGGGGATGGACATCCCATTGCTTCTGTGTTCGTACGAGGGGACTGTAGTGGCCGAAATGGCGACCATTGTAGAGATTATTATCAGTGAGGTTGCGAGGCACATTAACATGGGTGGGTGATGAGAAACAATAAAATGATCAGTCCCATTAATATGCACGTTGGTTACCGAGTGGATTCCAATATCCGGGAGTAGGAAGTTAGGAACGAATCGGACACCAGAGTTGTCAAACAGCTGACAGGCACTATGTCATGGAGAGAGGTGTAAAATCAGAACGTATAGATTAAGAGATCAGGTCCTTTTTCTTTTTCCAGTTTGTGTTCATTTTGGGAGCCTCCTCGGAGTTGGAGACCTGCCACTCCAGCAGTGATTTATATCGTAACAGGAGGTCGGATACCACACTAGTACTGAAGCGACACTATCCCTGTGCGTCCATTTGCTTCTGAGCTGGTCTGGTAACCGGTGCTCACTGTCAAAATTGAAAATAAAGTAAAGTGAGGGGTTAATGCATCCCCACATGGACAACTTCTGTAATTAGCATGGCAATATGTAACTTCTCACTTTAGTATCTTGTCTCACTCACCGAGTCACAGACAGTTACATAGGGTAATTTTGCAACGCCCTGTGGTACTATTTCCTGTTTGGGTGGAAGGTGGCACTGCAATGACGATTGAATCATGATGCGACATATTTGTCACGAGGTGGCATGGTGCAATTAGGCACCAAATTGAACGGCCATAGTAACTTTGTAACTAGGTTTCACATGTGCAACCAAACCTCAACTTGACGTAGTGGCCCATCGAACTAGTTGCCAATGAGTCAACACCTCCAGCTGCTCCCCATCAATGCTACAGGCTGACAGTATTTCAAGTGAATTTTTCTAGATTCTGCATGGCAATCCGGGAAGGCATCACCGGAGGCCAACGCGGTTTAATCGTCTTTCAGCATTATCCGATCGATGCTCAAGTTGGTGAGTAATCTGAATGGTCACCTCGTTCACAGTCGACTTTGCGGACAGATGCTGGGTCTTAGTTTACTGATTCATCGTCTGGTATGGCGCTCTACCTTGTGTCAACTTGTTGAGACACCTCTCACTGCCATCGGGTTATCTTGATACATGTTGACGTTCAGACCATCTCTACGCATGAAATTGGTTACCATGGGGGGAGTTTGTGAACTCTTGTGTACTTCCTTGAAGTTCCGAGTCGACACCATGTAAAGAATACCGCAAAGCCCAGCGATGGCCATGCTATCCGTGTATGTGCTCCTTTGATCATAAAATCAATTGTAAATTGAATATGGAGCCTGTAGCACTGATCAGTATCTACGACTCGTACAATTTCAGACTTGTTGGGCCGTTCGGTCCTGTAATAATCCTCGCAGAGTCGCAGCTCACTTCACCCGATGTTGTTGGTACAGTGTGATTGCTACGTCAATACAAGTGCAGTATTGAGTAACCGAGGAAGCGAATATATACATAGTAGCGGGGCCAAATGCCATCGAAGTATAGTAGATACAGCCTGAACAATCAAACATTCTCTGCAAATCCAACTTGATTTTTACCATAATCGAACGAAGTATAAACGTTCCGCAAGAAAACGGTCCCAACGCTCCAGACGCCATCTAGACACAGGACAAGGAGGGTGGTATGTTAACATATCACACTTGAAAAATCAGTGAATATAATTCAAACTCGCCTGCAGCCACTTCATCACTGGCAATGCCACTCACACATCTACCCGACCCAGGCTTAATCGGGCCAGTGTTGTGAGTGGAGGACGAGATCGCAAATGACTTGCTGTTGAAGGTAAATTCCACATCCGGGAAAGAGTCACAAGGGTCTAAAGGATGTCTGGAAAATCCAAATATTAGAGCTGGGCTAAAACTTACATGTATACATCCCATCCGTGTAGTACTTGCCACCGAGAGCACGGTGCAATTGCTTTATTCTTGCTTTATCACCAAGGACAAAGGTGCAACCAGTGTCTATCATAACATCAATATTCCTTAGACCCTGAATTACTTTGCCATTCCCTCGAATGTTCTGTAATTTCACCTGCCAGAATCGCTGAATATATCATGAGTAAATGATTATTCTCCCTGTATTCCAGCTCACCTCTTTCGTTACAGGGGTGAAAATGAGGTCGTCCTTGTATCGGTCACGGTTCGCTCCACCGATATAGAGTTCACCCTCGTTAGAGCCGAGAAAGAATGAAAACACTTCTTTGGTCACCGTTTCCTCACTGACAAGGGTTTCAAACAGAGGTGTAGCACCATAAGCGGAGAGGGAAGGGAAGCCCATTCCAAGTAAACCATCTATGGGGTAGTTATCGATACTGAGGTGACGTGAGTATTTTGTTGCAACGCAGATGGTCTGAGTTTTCGCCTACACGTCGGTCAGAATTACTTCGTTCATAAAAGATCTCGATAAGATTTACACACCATGAGCCCGGCGATGGTCACGTTATCCGTGTATTGTTGACCTCGGACCGTGGAGTCGTCAGCATAATCAATTTTGCAGGGCTTGCCTACAGGATGTGCAAATTCAGAGTTGGACTTGGATGGATTATAGCGGGTATGGCCATCACAGCTCGCGTCACATGCAACTCCCGGCACAACAAGATCTCTATCCATTTAATAATAAGAACTGCTTGTTCCAAGCAGAACAAAAAAATCACTCACGCGGAACCAGTATCGATTTGGACTACAAATAAAAGTCAAGACAATTTATTGGAACACAGAGAAAACATACGATCGAAGGACACCGGAGGGGCACCAATAGTAATTGAGCCATACCAGAACTCCAAGTTGTGACTTGACAGGGGGAAGCTAGCTCCAGGGTTTCGTTTCACACTAGTGTGATTAGCAGCAGGATTTCTGGTGCCAGTGTTAACTTCATGATTTTCGAGACCTCGAGCAATCTTACTACTTGTGATGACTGAGCTGAATGAAAGGAAAGGAATGAATACAGAACATACGCCTTGACATATTCAACATGAGCGTGGACCGCGTGGAAATCGACGCTATTATCATCCTTTAGAATTGAAGAGTGTTTTGTGAGGGGGATAGACACTCCGTTGCTTCCGTGTTCGTACGAAATGGCTGCAAAGGCTGAAATGGGAGCCAAAGCGGAAATGACTGTCGTTACGACTATGACGCGCATTGTAGACATGGGGTGGTGAAACAACAATGAAACTAAATTTACCTTAATATGTACTTTGATGTTCGAGCGGACTGCAAAATCAGGGAGTAGGAGCTGATAGAAAAACTGAACTCGTTACGAGTTCAAAGCAACCCAACTGCTCTTCCTTGGAGATATATTGTAACCGACCATTGACCCTAACTGGCACGGTAAGATTGTGTAGAACTGGCCGCACACCCTGCTACTGAAGTGACATTGTATCCGCACGACCACTGTCTTCTGAAGTATTAAAGTTACAGTTAGTGTGGAACTTCGATACAGAATGTACGGAAGGGTCAATGCATACGCGCGTGCCAGTGGGTATTAACGATCATCGGATTGACACGGCGATGTGTAACTTATCACTTCAGGATGTTCCCACACACCGAGGCACTGCAATGGCCGAGATGGCGGACAAAGCGATGATGTGTTGCTGCGACAGTGAGCTCGGGTCGCATTCAGCTGCATCATCGGGGAAACCCAGAAACAACAACTGTAAGTATCAGATACAGTCACCAGTGCCATGTTTAGTGTGCAAAAATCAACACTGACAAACAAATGTTGTAATACAAAGTCTTTCGTCGGCAGCGCCGACGCTGACGACCTTAATTTCACTACGACCTGCATGGCAGCCAGAGAAGGCACCATTTGAGGGGGCCGGCGTGGTTTCATCGCCGACACTCCTGCCACATCCACAAGGTGATCACCACCCATAATGCGAACAACGCCATATTTTAGGTCAGTACAAAACGTATCCATTGACAAGTACTATGGCTAACGCTCTTTCCCTCCATCCATATCGTCTCACTCACTTGGAGCACAGCAATCCAGGCCGATCACGTCCGTTCCGTCCAAGAGTTTCAGAGATTGGGCTGTTCAACCTGCTCCACTCGGAACGCCAAGCAGTCATGTTCATCTCCTTGGCCTGTGATTTGCTCATGTTTCCAGATGCTAGTGCCTTCCCTCAGTGTACCCATTCCTGCAAGCCCCTGCACCTCTGACCCATTCCCATGGCCGATTTTGAGAACCTCGAATATCGCATGCCCGCAGACTGTCACCCAGTAGACGCTCGAATTGGCATTCAAGGATTCATTGTGGGTACACGTTTCCATGTCTTCCCTCTGAGCTCTGACGTAACTTGTTACAAACGTATTCAGGCCTTTATCGTGCTTTCGCACAATTCTGGATGTCCTGCAAATCTGCAGACTATCCAAGCTGGTCGCCCTACCGAATGAAGGGTTTGTGATTTGGATACCCAGTTTATAGAGGATCGATAAAAGGATGATACGCCAACCAAAGGGGAGACTATTTAGACACGGAGTAGGATAAGGAATTACGGTGAGATATGGGAGCTAGACACCCCTAGACAATCAAATACTTCTGTGTTCTGCAAATCCAACTTGTTTGTTACCGTAATCGAATGATGTATAAACGTTCTGCAGGAAAACAGCACCGATTGTCCAGAATACTGCAAGCCGAACAAGAGTTTGATCAACATGCGAAATCACAGAGGAATCAATAATGTTGAACTCGCCAGAAGGAGAATCCGGGTCCTCAACTGCAATACCACTCAGACAGTTGGGGGAGCCATTCTTCACCGGTCCAATATTGTGCGTATCCGCAGAGATGGGGAATGATTTTTTATTGAATGTAAAGCTCACGTCCGGGAACTTATCACAAGGATCTGTAGTCGTCAGTCAGTTCAATATATTATCGAACAGGACCGAAAATGTACATGTATAGAAACCCCGGCGGTAGTACTTGCCGCCGAGATCGTCATGCAGCTTCGGCACTCGTGTTGGATCGCCGATAATTAGGACAGTACCTGTGTCGATAATAGCATCAAAATCATCCAGGATGACTTGCCCCTTCCCTTGAACGTTCTCCACTTTCACCTGCCAGTAGCCCTGGATGTAGTAGATGAGGAGATGTCCAGTTCACCTATCGCCTTAGCTCACCTCTTTCGTCACAGGGGTGAAGACGAGGTCATCCTTATAGCGGTCGCGGTTCTCTCCACCGATGTATAACTCTCCTCCGGCAGAAGTCATGTAGAATGAAAAGACTTGATCATTCACCGTGTGCTCGCTGACGAGGGTGTTAAACACAGGCAGAGCACCGTAGGAGGAGAGAGATGGGAATGCCATGCCCATTATACCGTCTGGAGGGTATTTCTCTTTTTTAAAATGAGCAGAGTAACTTGTAGCAGCACAGAGGATCTGAAACTTTGCCTATTTCCGTCAGGACCAATTACACTGTTGGCCATGTGATACATACCATGAAACCAGCTATGGTCATGTTATCCATGTACTGCTCACCTTCCACCATGGCACCATCTAGATATTCGGCTTTGCAGGGTTGAGAAAAGTATTGCGCATATTTGGACTTGGCTGGATTCCAGCGGGTATGGCCATTACAGCTCGTACCACAGCTAACAGATGGTAGAACAAAATCTCTGCGTTCAGTTCAACATATATGCCATGGCTTGAACAGAATAAAAACATACCCAGAACCGGTGTCAAATTCGACTATAATGAAGATCGTAGGACGCTGCATAGCAAATCCAAATAAAAACATACCGAGGAAGGGCATTGGAGGGGTTCCGATTGTAATGGTGCCATACCAGATATCCTTTTTGTACGCTGTCAATGGGGTGCTCGCTCCACGCTTTCTGGTCACACTACCGTTCGCAACGGCAGGATGCTCGATACCTGTGTTCTTTTCATAATTGTCGAAGCCACGAGCAATCTTCCTGTGAATTATGACTGACTGAAATTAGACGGAATGTATGATAGAACGTACGCAAAGACATGTTCAACATGAGCCTCCAGGGAGTCAAAATTAACACTATTGTCTGGGTTTAACAAGGATGAGCCTTTGGTAAGAGGAATAGCCACTCCGTTGCTTCTCTGTTGGTACGAAAACACGGCACCAGCGAAGGCGATAATGAACATTGCAACCGAGGAACACAATTCAAAGCGATATTTAGACATGAAAGTATCACGAAGCAACAGTGGAACAAAGGCTCGCCTTTTTACAGCGGGGCCTAACGGAACCGGATCATTTACGAAAAGACATATTGAGCTTGCGCCAATGTCAGTGCATTACTGGTATGATTGGCTGCACAATATCATCACAACCGCTCATCTCTGTTGCCAGCCCTTACCGTGACGTCCATGATTGACAGTGCTTCACTTCGTGTAGCACACCGGAAGTAGTAAGTGACCCAGACTCCGACGAATTTGGTGCCACTCCGCTCCGATAACACGGCCCTGTTTTACTACCACCTCTTCACTCTTCATCAAGCCGATCTTACTCCAGACTCCCTCAATGTGTTTTTGACAATGACGCGTACGAGAGTCTTTAGTATTTGACTCTTACTGTGCCCGGTGTGCCGACGGACTGAGCTGGCAAAGTTTGTGATCCCGGACAAGACTGGGACAAGATCTGGCCACAGCCAGTCGGGTAGGCGCTGATGTGCCGAAAGTAGCATCAAAAGAGTAACTAGCACCCATTGCACCCAACAAATGACATCCTCAGAGCATGTCCTGATTACATCATCCGTGGGTTGGGTTCTCATAATGCAGCCTGAAGAGATCATCGTAACTTGTTCGTGAACTCGGGTACACTTTGGCGAATCAGTTATACTGACTTCGTGATTGATACAGTGGTAATCACTTTGGGATGCTCAGGAATACCAACTTCGACTTCATATATAAGCTCCCCGTTTTTCTGGGTCGCTTGATGAAGACAGTAGTGTAGAATTCTTGAGTAAGGATGTATGAATCTGCAGATCTAGAAGTCGCATTCTGTGGCAACTTGGAGTCTCTACATTGTCCGTAAACCAACTTTTTCTGGTCTAAATACAAGAAACAACGTGTAATTGACGAGCTGTGCGTAGATATGGAATGACAAGGCCACTTGAGGCATAGAATAATCAACGAAGTTCAGCAAATCCAACTTGTTTTGCACCATAATCGAACGAAGTATAAACGTTCTGGAGGAAAACGCCTCCGATGCTCCAAAAGTCTGGACATAAAACGAGGGGGTAATCGATTAGCTGCTACATGCTGAACGGATCGATGAGTACGAATTTGACTTGCCAGACGCCGAATCAGAGCTGATGATGCCACTCAAACAGGTTTGCGAGCCAGTCTCAACCGGTCCAACACGGTGAGTAGTGACCGAAATCGGGAACGATTTTCGATTAAACGTGAGTTTCACCTCCGGGAACGAATCACAAGGATCTGAAAAGTGTCAGTCAAGCCAAAACGGCGGAACAGGAGCCAAACTTACACGTATAGTAGCCTCCCTTGTAGTACTCACCACCGAGAGCATCATGAATTTTCTTTATTCGTGATTCGTCGCCAAGAATCAAGGTGCAAGCAGTGTCGATAATGACGTCAATATCGTTCAGGTCTGGTATTGTCTCAGGCTCCGCATTTCCGTGCTTCTTGCCTTGAATATTCTCCATTTTCACCTTCCAGTAACGCTGGATGACCAATATGAATCAATTGAGTCAGTATCGAGCTCGCCTAGCATTTTGGCTCACCTCTTTCGTTACAGGGGTGTAGACGAAGTCATCCTTGTACAAATCACGGTTCGCTCCGCCGACATACAACTCGCCTCCAGTGGAGGTGGCATAAAATGAAAACATTTTATTGGTTACCTTATGCTCACTGACGAGCGTTGCGAACAAAGGACTAGCAGCATAAGTGGAGAGGGATGAGAACGCCATTCCCATAATACCATCTGGAGGGAATTTTTCCTTCTTAAATTGAGCAGAATACCTTGTCGCAGCACAGAGGGTCTGAGTCTTTGCCTGTTCGGGTCTCAGAACTGGTTAGACTTG
This sequence comes from Spongiforma cf. squarepantsii, assembly GCA_038094135.1. Classification (NCBI taxonomy): domain Eukaryota; kingdom Fungi; phylum Basidiomycota; class Agaricomycetes; order Boletales; family Boletaceae; genus Spongiforma; species Spongiforma cf. squarepantsii. The sequence goes on from JBBPTK010000526.1 coordinate 9,616, forward strand.
TGGAATACATAACAAGTACCATGAAGCCAGCAATGGTCACGTTATCTGTGTATATGTCCCCTATGATCATGGAATTGTCTTCAAATCGAATATTGCAGCCCTCATCCGCATCTATGAGTTGTGCATTTTTCGACTTGGTTGGGTCCCAGCGGGTGTGACCCTCGCAGGTCGCATCACATGAAGCTGCTGGTACAATCAGATCACTACATTTCATAGATCTCAATAAGAGCGGAATATGCAGAACAAGCATAAAAGAACCCACGCAGAACCAGTGTCAATTTCGACTGTAGTGGAGATCAAGATACTAAGCGGCATGAGGAATCAAGGGAGGCATACCAAAGAACGGGTTTGGAGAAGTACCAATTGTAATCGACCCGTACCAGAACGTCTTCTTGTGCGTCAACAAGGGGATACCTGCCCCACGCTTTCGCGTACCATTCCGATTTACGGTAGCAAGATGCCCGGTCCGAGTGTTCCTTTCGTGATTGTCCATACCGCGAGCAATCTTACTATGGATGACGACTGAGTTGGATGAAGAAAGGACTCTCAAAACTCACGCAGTTACATATCCAATATGAGAGTCGAGTGCGTCAAAATTGACACTATCATCAGCGTTCAGCAATGACGAGTGTCTGGAGAGGGAGATGGCCACTCCGCTGGTAGTTTGTCCGGATGGAAGTGTTGCAATGACCGGCACGCCGGCGAAGGCGATAATGGTTGTTGCGACTGTAGAGTGAAAATTAAACATGAGGGAATGATGAGTCGATAAAAGGACAAGGAATCGCCTTAAGACAGGGTGTGTGATTGGTATGGCAACATGGCAAGGTCTACGGTATCTCACACAGCAATCGGATATCCCTGCTAGGACTCCGTGAACTGCATCGCATGCGAGCTTCAATTGACTCAGAGTGACGCAAGCGAGGACTCGAGTAATCACCGTCGAACCGGCGAATTAGTTTGAAGAAGTTGAACTGGAAAAACTCACCTGAAGACGTAATTCTGGTTCTCTAGGACATGCATCATTTCATCATCTTGTTGACCATCCCGTAGTATTGATGCAAATTTATCCGGGCTTCAAGCTTCACGTCCAGTCCATCCCTGCTAAGCCTAAGCAGAGGTCCATCAATGTTGAGTACATGTGAAGATATCATTCACCGCCATGCTGTATCAATTCCGTAAGCCCGAGGATTGGATAGCATATGTGTGCTAGTGGACGTCACGAGCAAGGTAGTAAGAGGAAGATCTATCATCTGTGATCTGTCATACTATCATACTATGGTGCTGTTCACTCAAACATCACCAATTCGTGCAAAAATCCTGGCACGGTGGGAAAAATTCTGAGAAAATCTTATCCTTTTTTTCTCTCGTAAAAATGCATTCTCGGATGCGTGAACAATTCTACGAGTCAGATTTTCTTAACTAATAAGTGCCAGACCGCTAGTGGCGTGTAGTTATTACTTCATACTCCATACTTTCTTTTTTCTTCGAGTTTCACGGACTCGTTTCCTACACGTCATCTCTGTCAGCATCATCCATCAACCCCTGGTTCGAGCGTGGTCCTACTCTGGATCCACCGCTTGCGCTGTCATGCCCTAGTTCGATTCTTTTCCCTGCCTACGGGGCAGTGCGGCGCGGATAACAAACTAGGCGTGCAACACCAGTCTTACGTGTGTTTGGCTCACGTCCGTTCCATCCAAAAGCTTTGCTAATTCGAGCTATTCAACCTACTTCATTCGTAACGTCAAACAGACTTGTTTACAAATTAACGCCTCAACCTTGATTTACTCGTCCTTCAAGGGGCTCACTCGGCCAAATGTCACATACCAATTGCAGCGAACCCAATGTGTCTCTGACCCGTCCCAAACGTCCGATCTCCAGAACTTGAAGCTCGTGTCAGGGCACGTCGCGTGTCCGTGGACCGATTGCTCTACGACGTCAGAAAGTACCCGAATTTACCTTCATCATGTGTGCCGTTGTTTTGGCTGTCCCCATGTCTCCTCTCTAAGCTGATGTAACATATTACTAGACGTGGAACTTTGTTTCTGAAAATGCTCGGCTTCTGGTAGCATTTTGCGTGTTTGTATACTTTTTTGACTCCCTTCACCGTCAGTAAAGGAGATCGAGGTGCCAAAAACTGATGCACCATACGACGACTCAAATATTCATCACCGTATTTGGCCGGTCATGGCTCATGAGTTCTAACCCTCCGATGTGAACAAGAATCTATTGTTTCATACGGAAGTTTACGATGTCATCGGTTCTATGATCATGATCGAGTCAGTATTATGTTGAGGATGATCCAATATGCCGCTGAAGAACTTTTTCAAGAAGTTGTTGGGAGACGGTCGGCTTCTGTCAGGTACACTGCTCAATGTGGATTTTGTGCCTTGCGTAGCGGTCATCGCCATATCAAACAAATTGGCGCTGGGCGCGGCACTCCTGAACGCCTGATGTTGATGAAATCGAGTGTTTCACCGTATTGGAGGGTTTCCACTTGTTAATGACGTGATGATGGGTACTATGTCATGCCCAGGTTTCAATGATCCAATCGAGCCCAAAGTTCAAGCCTTGAGGGAAAATAGTTTTTACTTGTGTTTTTTTCCCCGATACTACTGACACGCTGATAGTCGACCGTTACTCTCAGAGATTCTCCCCTCCATGACTCTCACGTCCAGCAAAGAAGGCGACGTGCCTCGATCGGCGATGTCGTGTATTTCATTGGTCGCGTGAACGGAATTCAATTGTGTACTCGCACCATGCTGTTCATACTACAATGAAAACAGGTCATTTGAGGAAAGATGTATTCGATTGGATAACTAGTAGCTCGCTTGTTTGCTTACACTTACAATGTAATGAGATCCAAGCCTTGACTCAGGGAGTAGTGATGTTGGACATTGTCAGAAATCCGGAGCATCTCCGTGGACAGGATTGGCGCTGACATCGGGCGACGAGTGTTGACAAACACGACCTATGATAATTTGCTTTTACAGCGACCAAACTGGGATAATTTTTGTCGGTGTAGTCTACTGAAAGTCCAAGCCTGTGGTCGTATTCTACAATAGGGTAGTACATATAATCTAAACAGTCAAGCCTTCTCTGCAAATCCAACTCGATTGTTGCCAAAATCAAACGAAGTATAGACATTCTTCAAGAAAACACCCCTGACACTCCAGAACCCTCCTAGATACAAACCAAGGTAGGCAGTTTGCTGACGTGTTACACTTGAGAAGATTGGGTGGATACAAATCGAACCTGCCTTGTCCCACATCATCATCGAAGAAAATGCCACTAATACATCCACTTGACTTAGAGCTAATTCGTCCGGCATTGTGAGTCGACGGCGAGATTGCAAACGACTTGCCACCGAAGGTAAGCTCCACATCCGGAAAATGACGACAAGGATCTACAAGATGTCAGGGAAACCGAAGCATCGGGCCTGGAATAAGATCTACATGTAAACGCACCCTCCCTGTAGTACTTAAACTTTCCTTATTCTCGTTTTATCACCAAGGATAAAAGCACAACCAGTGTCGATGATGACGTCAATATTGTTCAGCCCCTGGAGTACTTCGCCTTTCCCTCGAATGTTCTCTAATTTCACCTGCCAGAATTGCTGAATGCACAGTGTAAAAATAATTAGTCCTTCTAGCATTTCAGCTTACCTTTTTCGTTACAGGGGTGTAGATAGGTTCACCCTTGTATAGGTCACGGTTCGCTCCACCGATATACAGCTCGCCCGCAGTAGAGCCGAGGAAGAATGAAAATGCTTCGTTGGTCACCGTTTTCTCTTTGACAAGAGTTTCAAACACAGGGGTGGCACCATAATCGGAGAGGGAAGTGAAACCCATTCCCAGTAAACCGTCGACGGGAAATTTGTCGATGTCGAGTTCAGCAGAGTATTTCGTTGCAACACAGATGTTCTGAGTCTTTGCCTGATTATTCGTCAGAACTATCGCACTTGTAAACATTTATGTAGGTAAGATATGTGTACATACCATGAGGCCAGCAATGGTCACGTTGTCCGTGTATTGTTTGCCCTGGACTTCAGCCTCATCTGCATATTCGAGTTTGCAGTCCTTACTCAAAGGACGTGCATATTCAGACTTCATGGGATCCCATGGGGTATGACCGTCACAGCTCGCATCACAAAATACTCCAGGCACAAAGAGATCTCTGTGAGTGAAGCATGAAAACTGCGTGGTCCGAGCAGGAGAACAGGTACCTACGCGGAACCAGTATCGATTTGGACTGCAATGAATGTCAGGATAATCTGAATGGGATCACAGAGAAATCATACCATCGAAGGACTTCGGAGGGGTACCGATCGTAAGGGGGCCGGACCACAATTCTGGCACGTTGCGAGCTGACAAAGGGAGGCTAGCTCCCCGCTTTCGTCGCACACTACTGTAATTTACAGTATGTCTTTTACCAGTGTTTCCTCACGATTGTTGAGACCGTGAGTAATCTTAGTCTTGTCCCTACCTCTGTTGTCAATAATCTCTGTGATGGATCCAGATTAGATGAAAATGATATCACATATCGTAAGTTATGGAAGCCCGGACGGTCGTGCTCATTCGGCACGTACGTTTTAGAACTCAGTACTTTCGGCACAAGGAATAGGGAAT
>JBBPTK010000527.1:0-14231 GCA_038094135.1 Spongiforma cf. squarepantsii
CAGCATTACGGTCGTCTCCTGCCGATATCACCTTGGCTGTCGAACTCCACGAGCTGCTCCGTCGTCGCTCGAGATTCTCTTTCGATACAGGTCACTTGAGACTTTCGGGTCTCGTTTTCCCCCTCCTTGATCTCGTTCCTCTTCCACAACCTGATCCCAAGACTGGCCTTCGTATATATCGTGCGACGACCTCTGCGCTCGGCGTCGTGCAGATCAAGACCAACGATGACCTGTCAAGGATGACCGACTTGTGCTTCATTCATCCGTGGATCTATCCCTTACTGAGGGAGGATTTTTCTGGTGCTATGCCACTGTTCGATCCCGTCGCACGTGCGCTGCGGCTTATCGTTCGGATTCGGCAACGTTTCGGTGCGCTTTTACTGGCTGGGACGGACTTTATGCTGTATAGAAGGGTCGCGACGGAGAAAGTGATCAAGGTTCAATTCGCAAAGAAACGATGTTGGGGGAGTTGAAGGACTGTTTCAGTGACGAGATTTATGTGCAGTAAATCATGCATTTACGAACTCGCAGCAGCTTAGCGATCTAACTACACGCCAATTCGTGATGACCACCTCACTATGGAAACACACGTCCAGGAAGTCATTCCCGCGAAGCTCACGATGAAATGGATTTAACTCATCATCAACTTCATTCGAGCCTCCGAGTATCAGTACTAAGTAAGATTCGCATGTAGGCAGCGTCTGGATGGAAGCGCCAGCGTGGCTGGGGCCTGCTCTGGACACAGACAAGTAAACAAACGGGTAGAATACACATCGCGAGTATCCTCAGGCTCGACAATTGATCCCTAGTCAACACCAGTGACAACGACGGTGAAAGTCGCTGGTAGATGTGTCTAAGTATAAGCGCCCAGGCCAGGGGTAACTTTATGTGGAGATTGAATGTTCAAGAAGTTTGACTGATCGATGTATCGATAACGGCGCACGTGTACACCAGGCGACAATAACTGCACGAACTCGGTCAGTGACCGTACATGTTCAAAGTTTATACCCACACTTGCATCTCGTCGGTGACCATCGTCACTCGCAGCGTTCTTTTCTGCTATCTGATACTAGCAGACCATGGCCTCCAGGGGAGAGACGAGTAAAGGAGCGATGTTGATAGGAACCAAAGCGTCAAGCGAAGTGGGACGCAGGCCATCGTTGTCAAGCAGTCCGCGCAAAGAAGAAACGGTGAACAGAGGTGAGATGAATGAGTCAAACGCAATGCTATACTGACTGGACCTGGGACCCAGAGCGGAGTGACGCGAGCTCTTCCAGCATCGTCAACCGGGGGCTCTCAAAACCTATTGAAATTGATCTTGGAGAGAGTTTACTCTTGGTCTCATTCCTTGGCGAGCAGCACATTGTGAGCGGTACCGAGAGCGGAAAGATTCAACGCTGGCGAGCCGAGGATGGAACGAAGGTGGGACCGACCATGAATGCAAGAGAAGATATTTTCAGCATCGCAATCTCGAAAGACGGGGAATGGGTCGCAAGCGGGGGGAAGAGTGGTCGAGTGGTGATATGGAATGCAGCGAGCGGGGAAAAGCTGACCACGTTGAAGGCGCACAGCAAGTCAGTGTATGCGATCGATTTTTCTGAAGACAAGACGCGAGTCGCAACGGGAGCGGATGACTGTACTGTCCGTGTCTGGGACGTCTCCACTGGCAAGAGGCAGCTCGAGCTCAAACACAACAACGATTATTTGGTCGCTGTCAAATTCTCTCCGGATGGACTCTTCATCGCCACAGCCACGTATTATCGGTCTGTTCGGATATTCGGCAGTCGAGACGGTCGAACCCTCGTCGACTTTCCAATTCGAGTTGGCGTGTACAATAATCGGACCCTCGCTTGGACGTCGGACAGCAAGAGACTCTTTGCGTTATCCGATAATGGCAAGATCAGTTGTCTCGACGTATACTCACGAACGACGCTCTCGACATGGGATATCCACAGCGACGACAATCCCTGCTCTATTACTCTCTCAAACAACGGAGCATTCATCGCTGCCTCGGCTGAGTCGATGGTCTCGTTCTGGGACACCAGGACGCAACAGCAAGTTGGTTCTGTCCTCGAACTAAACCACCGCGGCGTTTCAATCGCTATCTCTGCAAATTATGACCTTGTAACTGCTGGAGACGATCGAATCACTCTGCACAATCTTTACGGTCTCCTACCCGTAAGTACAACTGTCTTGGGGTCGGGCGGAACGGTATTCTGAACACGAACTTGTTAATCGACAGCTGCACGAACTGGAGATAAAGTCTGAAAAAGCTGCCCTGGGAGGTACCATTGGTTCTCTTCGTGCGGCGATCCCTTATCGACAGCCCACGTCTTTCACTGACATCCGCATGGCCTAGGTGAAAAAATAGCTGAGCTTGAAGGAACGATTGAACACTTAAAACGTGCATTTGATCAGGAAAGGGGTAGCCTCGTTGAGTCTCATCGCGCACGCGAGGAAGCATCCAGTGCGTTCTCGTTACCTTGACGCGAGTTCCGGTCCTTTACGATCGGCCACTAGACAACACTGTGCAGAAGCTGATGGCATCTAAACGCCTAGCTGATCAGCAAATGAACGAAACTGTCGGTAGGTTTCGTGCTAGAGATGAAGCTGCGAGTATGATCGCCATTAGTTCTACTCGTACAGCGACTGACACTCGAGAATTCCCCTAGAAAAAACAATCGAGAAGCTCTCCGTCCAACTTCGTGCTCACGAACAGAAACATGGGTGCGAAGTCCTATACGCACAAGGTCGTATATATGACGCATCAGCAGATCTTCTCGAGATGACCAACACCGTAAATGATCATGTACGATCCAACAAGTTGATTATGGACTGGCTCGCAGGTGAGTTTCCGTGGCGAGTCTTGGTAGAGTATACATATTGAAACTCCTGGTCATCAGAGTTTACGCAAAGGTGTGCCGTGATGCTCGAAAAGATTGGAGATGAGGCACTGCGTGTTGAAAAACACGATGAAGCGGCAGAAGCCTACTCGACTGCATTGTCCCTTATGCCATCTCATTCAAATGCAGTACTAGTAAAGTGGGCAAGAGCGACATTGGTTCGTGGTTCCCTGGGTGAATCACTACGTGTGTCTGCCAAAGTATGCTTGCCGTTTGTCCACGATCGATAGACTGAAATTCGTTCCGCTTAGTTCAAGGTTCCAGAATTTCTTGTTTACCAAGCGATCTGCGACGTACTTGAACGGGACGGACGCGTCCCGGAAGCAATCGAGTCCTTTCAACAGATGAAGGCCCAAGTACAAGAGGACACGTGTACCCGGGTTGAATGGGCACAGTGGGAACTCAGTGAGTGTGTTGTAGCTGTGAACTTCCATGGGCTAGCTGACACGTCACTCATAGATTTCCAACGACGCTGTGTGGAGAAACTCGAAAGACTCGGGGACGTTGAGATGGCCTCTGAGAACTACAAGGTCGCTGTCGCCTACTATGCCAACACACTGTCGCTCGAACCAACGAACAAGGATGAGATCATCTTGAAATGTTGCAAGGCACGAACACGATCTTTGGAAGTGGAGCTCGCTCGAGCCAATGAGGTATGGACAAGATGAGATTTCATGCGTACTTCATTGACATCGATGACCCATTTCACTCAGGAAATTAGGATCAACTCATCGTCTTATATGGGGTACGGTAGAAAGCATGCAGTGCTGCATCGCATGGGTCGCTTTCGGGAAGCGTTCAAAGCGTTCGAAAGTATGCTTGCAAAAATCGATGAATCACCGGATCCAGATACCCGAAGCATGTGATTTTCGTTCATCCTTTGGCCTAATCTAACTGCTGTCACAGAACTCTGTGAGCAATATGAGGATGTTACACCCATAATCCGACACCTTGTCCAGAAGGCTATCCGCAACATTCCTCGAGTACTCATCAATACCCGCACCGGGCGTCTGTATGACAAAGTGGCACAAGCAGCCATGTTCGAGAAGCAATTCGTCTTCGATGAACTACGGTCCTTGATGATTGCTCAGGTTGACGAAGCGCGTATTCGGAGCGAGGTGAAACAATATTATCGATATGTCATGTTTTCTCACAGGTGGGAGGACGGAGAACCTCTCTTTCAAGCGGTCGAGGGTATCTCGGTCTATAACCTTGAACACTCCTCTGCGAATGTCAAGCTGCAGACATTCTGTAAGCTTGCACAGGCTCTCGGGTTCGAATGGGTATGGTCGGATACGTGCTGCATTGACAAGAACAACAACGTCGTATTGCAAGAGTCATTGGTGGCCATGTTTACATGGTATCGTGGCTCGTCACTCACTATTATCTACCTTCGTGGAGTCTCGTCCGAGCTCCAGAAACCTGGTGCGCTTCAGAGAAGCATCTGGAACACTCGGGCGTGGACCTATCAGGAATACGTCGCTGCTGAGATAGTTCAGTTTTATACGGAAGACTGGAAGCCGTACCTCGGTCTGAAGATGTACAACCACAAGGAATGTCCGGAGATCGTCCAGGAGATGCAGCAAGCTGCGGGGATACTTGCCCAGCAGTTATCAGTTCTTCGGCCAGATTTGGGGCGGGTACGGGAAAAGTTGTCCGTGGCTTCGAGACGACAAACAACGATTATGGAAGATGCTGCCTATTCGCTCCTTGGGATCTTCAATGCATCAATTCCGGTGATCTATGGGGAGGGAAATCGCGCAGTCGGACGACTTCTCGACCACGTTCTCACTGGATCTCGGGACATCACCATCTTGGCTTGGACAGGGCACGTAGGGGACTACAACAGCTGTCTACCTGTTGATCTGACGGTTTACGATCAAGTGGTGCCACCACATGTTCCGGAATCACTCGAGACTGCCCTGATGAATGACATGGTTATGGCATTACGCTTGTCATTGCCCGACCTTTCTCAGGCTGTGACACTACATCGGTCCCTCTCTGCTCTTCCCCCACCCTCATTTGCCGCCAGTCGTCTGCAACTTTCTGGCATCACTTTTCCTATCACTGAACTCGCAGACATGTCAGCGGCTGGTTCTGATTCTAACTGCCGCATTTATCATGCAACGGTCGAGATGCTCGGGTACATCGAGATCAAAACCGTGGACGACCTGTTGCGGATGGACGATCTGTTTTTGATCCATCCCTGGATTGACCCCCTGCTCAGCCAGGACACTTCACGCCGTGCCGGCGTCAAGGTTGATCAAGTCACCCGTGCGCTGAGGCTGGTCGCTCGTCTGAGGCAGCCGTTTGGTGCTCTGATGCTTGCACCGCTGTGGGGAAAACAGTATAAGCGCGTCGCTGCGGATAGTTTAATCATGGTTCAGGTGCGCGAGGATGCGCCATTGGAAGCGTTGATAGAAAACGTCGTTACGATCGACGTGCAGTAAGCATGGTTCATGGTACATGAAATTTGCAGCTTCTCGTGATGGACTTGCTAGATCTTATCGCTGCTTTCGTCTACTGCTATATCGATTAGATCTCTGTGCTGCAGCCATGACATGTATCAGTTTTAGTTCGAGGAACACGTCCAACTGTGGTAGTCTTGTATTATACATGTGCTCTATGGAAAGTGATCAAGGTTCAGATTCGCAAAGGAACGATGTTGGGGGTGTTGAAGGGCTGTTTCAGCGACGAGATTTATGCGCAGTAGTCGCTTTTGATGTTTTACAGTAAGACCTAAACGTTTGAGTACACGTAAACTATGACATCAATGAGAAAGCAGAGCAAAGGAACCATGAAGCAAAGAAATAGTTCCGCCACATCTTCCAGCTCACAATATCTCCACAGTTTCAGTACGGACATCCTTTGCAAAGTTGATCCGACGTTCTATTCCTTGGACGGCGATCTCGTGCTCAGTAGCAACGCGCTTAAACTCCCCGTTGAATTGTTGCTGGAGCAGTAGTAGCTGAAATAGTTGTTGGAGGCGAACGAGGAGCAGCAATGCTGCAGAGTGCTGCCAACCTGCAATGTCGACGCAGGAGAATCCACCGTCTCTGCTCTCGACAGACTCGGGTGAGATACAAGCTCATCGTTATCCAAGTGTTTTCCCAGATGAATAAGTAAACAAACGGGTAGAATGTGTGTCCAAAGCATAAGCGCCCAGGGCAGGGGGTAATGTTTAAGAAGTATCAATAACGGGGCACGTGTATACCAGGCGGCAATAACTGCTAGAACTCGGTCAGCGATCGTACATGTTCTTTTCGCCCACACTTACACCTCGTCGACGACCATCGTCTTCCACTGTGACACGACGTATCTGACACTAGCAGACCATGACTTCCAGATACTTACGACAGCACGCGAGTGGTGAGTTCATCGGGAGAGACGAGTAAAGGGGCTTGAATGTTGATAGGAAGCAAAGCGTCAAGTGGAGTGGGACGCACGCCATCGTTGTCAAGCAGTCCGTGCGAGGAAGAAACGGTGAACAGAGGTGAGATGAACGAGTCGGATGCAATGACACACTGACTGGACCTCCCAGAGCGGAGTGATGCGAGTTCTTCCAGCGACAACCAGAGGCTCTCAAAGCCTATTGAAATTGATCCCGGAGAGAGTTTATTCTTGGTCGCATTCCTCGGCGAGCAGCACATTGTGAGCGGTACTATGAGCGGGAAGATTCAATGCTGGCGAGTCCAGGATGGAACGAAGGCGGGGCCGGCCATGAATGCAAGAGAGAATATTCGCAGCATCGCAGTCTCGAGAGACGGAGAATGGGTTGCAAGCGGCGGGGCGGAGAGTGGTCAAGTGGTGATATGGAATGCAGCGAGCGGGGAAAAGCTGACCACGTTGAAGGCGCACAGCGATCGGGTGTATGCGATCGATTTTTCTGAAGACAAGACGCGAGTCGCAGCAGGAGGGAATGACCGTACTGTCCGTGTCTGGGACGTCTCCACTGGCAGGAGACAGCTCGAGCTCAAACACAAGAACGATTTGGTCGCTGCTGTCAAATTCTCTCCGGATGGACTCTTCATCGCCACAGCCACGTATTGTCAGTCTGTTCGGATATTCGACAGTCAAGACGGCGAAATCCTCGTTGAGTTTCCGATTCGAGTTCCCACGCGGAGTAATGGAAACCTCGCTTGGACGTCGGACAGCAAGCGACTTTTTGCATTATCCAAGGATGGCGAGATCAGTTGCCTCAACGTATTCTCACATAAGACGCTCTCGACATGGCGTATCCACAGCAGTGTCAATCCCTGCTCTATCACACTCTCAAATGACGGAGCATTCATCGCTGCCTTGGCTAACTCAACGGTCTCGTTCTGGGACACCAGGACACGACAGCAAATTGGTTCTATCGTCAAACCAAACCACCGGGCCTATTCAATCACTATATCTGCAAATCACGACCTTGTAACTGCTGGAGATAGTCGAATCACTCTGCGCAATCTTTCAAACGGTCTCTCACCCTTGGTGTACGTAAGTAAAACTGTTTTGAGGTAGAGTGGCATGAACCATGTTGTTGACCATGATAGGCACGCGAGCTGGAGATGAAGTCTAAACAAATTTCCCTGGAAGATACCATCAATTCTCTTCGTGCGGCGATCCTTTATTGACAGCCCACGCCTTTCACTGACGTCCACATGGCCTAGACGAGAAAATAGTCAAACTTGAAAGAACAATTCAACACTCTCAGTGTGCATTTGATCAGGAAAGAGATAGCCTCAATGAAACCGTCAGGTCTCTTCGCGCACGTGAGGAAGCATCCAGTGCGTTTTCGTTACCTTGATCCAAGTTCCGGTTCTTTACGATTGGCCACTAGATCGTAAAATCACCAGTCTCGACTACACCGTACAGGAGCTGACGGCATATAAACGCCTAGCTGATCTACAAATGGATGGCTTGAACGAAACTGTCGGCAGGTTTCGTGCTAGAGATGAAGCAGCGAGTACGATCCCCATTAGTTCTACCCATGCAGCGATTGACACTCGAGAATTCCCTTAGAAAAAACAATCGAAAAGCTCTCCGTCCAACTTCGTGCTCACGAACAGAAACATGGATGCGAAGTCCTATACGCACAAGGTCGTGTATATGACGCATCGACAGATCTTCTCGAGATGATCAATACTGTAGACGATCATGTACGATCCATTAAGTTGATTATGGACTGGCTCGCAGGTGAGTTCCCGTGGCGAGTCTTGGTAGAGTATACACATTGAAACTTCTGGTCACCAGAGTTTACGCAAAGGTGTGCCGTGATGCTCGAAAAGATTGGAGATGAGGCACTGCGTGCTGAAAAACATGACGAAGCGGCAGAAGCCTACTCGACTGCATTGTCCCTTATGCCATCTCATTCGAGTACAATACTGGTAAAGTGGGCAAGGGCGGCATTGGTTCGTGGTTCCATGGGTGAATCACTCCGTGCATCTGCCAAGGTGTGCTTGCCTTTCGTCCACAATCGATAGACTGAAATTCATTCTATCCAGCTCAAGGTTCCAGAATATCTTGTTTACCAAGCTATCTGTGACGCACTCGAATGGGACGGTCGCCTCCCGGAAGCAATCGAGTCTTTTCGACAGATGAAAGCCCTAGTACAAGAGGACACGAATCAGGTTGAACGGGCAGAGTGGGAGCTCGGTGAGTGTGATTGTAACTGTGACCTTCCGTGGGCTAGTTGACACGTCCCTCATAGATTTCCAACGACGCTGTGCGGAGAAACTCGAAAGACTCGGGGACGTTGCGATGGCCTCTGAAAACTACAACGTCGCTACCGCCTACTATGCCAACACACTGTCACTCGAACCATCGAACAAGGATGAGATCATCTTGAAATGTTGCAGGGCACGAACACGATCTTTGGAAGTAGAGCTCGCTCGAGCCAATGAGGTGTGGACAAGACGAGATTTCATACGTACTGGATTGACATTGATGACCCATTTCACTCAGGAAATCAGGATCAACCCATCATCTTATATGGGGTACGGCAGAAAGCACGCAGTACTGCATCGCATGGGTCGCTTTCGGGAAGCGTTCAAAGCGTTCGAAAGTATGCTTATAAAAATCGATGAATCACCAGATCCAGATACCCGAAGTATGTGATTTTCGTTCATCCTTTGGCGTAATCCAACCGCTGTCACAGAACTCTGTGAACAATACGAGGATGTTACACCCACAATTCGATACCTTGTCCAGAAGGCTATCCGCAACACGCCTCGAGTACTCATCAATACCCGCACCGGTCGTCTGTATGACAAAGTAGCACAAGCAGCCATGTTCGAGCAACAACTCGTCTTCGACGAACTACGGTCCTTGATGATTACTCAGGTCGACGAAGCGCGTATTCGGAGCGAGGTGAAACAATATTATCGATACGTGATGCTCTCCCACAGGTGGGAGGACGGAGAACCTCTCTTCCAAGCAGTTGAAGGCATCTCGGTCTATACCCTTGAACTCTCCTCGGCGAATGTCAAGTTACAGACATTCTGTAAGCTTGCACAGGCTCTCGGATTCGAATGGGTATGGTCGGATACGTGCTGTATTGACAAGAACAACAACGTCGTATTGCAAGAGTCATTGGTAGCCATGTTTACATGGTATCGCGGCTCGTCCCTTACCATCATCTACCTCCGCGGAGTCTCGTCGGAGCTCCAGAAACCCGGTGCGCTTCAGGGAAGCATCTGGAACACACGGGCGTGGACGTATCAGGAATATGTCGCTGCTGAGACAGTTCAGTTCTATACGGAAGACTGGAAGCCTTACCTCGGTCTGAAGATGTACAACCACAAGGAGTGTCCTGTGATCATTCAGGAGATGCAGCAAGCTGCGGGGACCCTTGCCCAGGAGTTATCAGCCCTTCGGCCAGATTTAGGGCGGGTACGAGAAAAGTTGTCCGTGGCTTCGAGGCGCCATACAACGGTGATGGAAGATGCTGCCTATTCGCTCCTTGGAATCTTCAATGCTTCAATCCCAGTCATCTATGGGGAGGGAAATCGTGCAGTTGGACGACTTCTCGATCATGTTCTCACTGGATCTCGGGACATCACCATCTTGGCCTGGACAGGCCACGTGGGGGACTACAATAGCTGTCTACCTGTTGATCTGACGGTCTATGATCAGGTGGTGCCACCACATGTTCCGGAATCACTCGAGACTGCCCTGATGGATAGCATGGTTATGGCACTACGCTTGTCATTGCCCGACCTTTCTCAAGCTGTGACACTTTATCGGTCCCTCTCTGCTCTTCCCCCACCCTCATTTGCCGCCAGTCGTCTGCAACTTTCTGGCATCATTTTTCCTATTACTGAACTTGGAGACATGTCAGGGGCTGGTTCGGATTCTAACTGTCACACTTATCGTGCGACGGTCGAGATGCTCTGGGACATCGAGATCAAAACCGTGGACGACCTGTCGCGGATGGACGATCTGTTTTTGATCCATCCCTGGATTGACCCCCTACTCAGCCAGGACACTTCGCATTGTGCCGGCGTCAAGGTTGATCAAGTCACTCGTGCGCTGAGGCTGGTCGCTCGTCTGAGGCAGCCATTTGGTGCTCTGATGCTAGCACCGCTGTGGGGCAAACAGTACAAGCGCGTCGCTGCGGATAGTTTAATCATGGTTCAGGTGCGCGAAGATGTGCCATTGGAAGCGTTGATAGAAAACGTCGTTACGATCGACGTGCAGTGAGCGTGGTTCATGAAACATGAAGTTTGCAGCTTGTCGTGATGGACTTGCTAGATCTTATCGCTGCTTTCGTCTACTGCTATATCGACTAGATCTGTGCTGTAGCCATTACATGTATTCGAGGAACACGTTCAACGGTGGTAGTCTCGTATTATACACGTGCTCTATGGAAAGTGATCAAGGTTCAGATTCGCCAAGAAATGATGTTGGGGGAGTTGAAGGACTGTTTCAGCGACGAGATTTATGTGCAGTAGTCGCTTGCAAGCATTGGTATTTTACAGTAAGTGAGTACATGTAAACTGTGTCATTAATGAGAAAGCAAAGCCAAGGAACCATAAAGCAAAGAAATAGTTCCGCCACATCCTCTAGCTCACAATATCTCCACAATTTCAGTACGGACATCCTTTGCAAAGTTGACCCGGCGTTCTATTCCTTGGACGATGATCTCGTGCTCAGTAGCAACGCGCTTAAACTCCCCGTTGAATTGTTGCTGGAGCAATAGTAGCTGAAATGGCTGTTGGAGACGAACGACGAGTCGCAATGCCCGGGTATAGTCATCCATAGCTATATTGGGTAGAGTGCCGCCAACTTGCAAAGTCGACGCAGGTGAATCCACCATGTCTGTCTCTGCCTCCGCCTCAGAGTCAACAGACTCGGGCGGGGATACAAACTCATCGTCATCCGAAGCACTTTCCCAGATGAATCCGTCAAGCGGGTCGCGGAGATCACGAATCCATGGGTGTACAAAGATGAGCTTGCGGTGTTCCATCACCGAGAGCCTGTCTGACGAGTAAAAGTCCACAGAGCCAATACCCGACACCCGAGCACGGTAGTGATTTTCTTCGTCGGCCCCAACGCCCAGTACGCTAAGTCTCTTGACAGCGAAGATGACGGACGGGAGATTCAAGCGGCGGTTTGCAAAGCGCGCAGGGGGTAAATAACGGATCCGGTCGTAGATGGGCATCACAGCTTCCCGTGACAACGAATGTTTCAGCCCTTCGACACGCGAGTTCAACTCTGCGTCTTCGATAGGAGGTGGAGCGTGCGGTGCTTGGCTATATACCGCAAGGGTGGTCGGAAGGCAACTATTGTATAACGACGACTTGCCATTCCAGGCGAGCACCGTCACCTCTCCCGAACGAGCTACGATCTCCTCCAAAAGGTGTCCCAGTGCTGCATATCGCTCCCCGTATTCTGGCCGGATATCGCTTTGGAAAATACCAATCAACGAGTATGCAATGTCTTCTTCCACCGTCGCGTTCCGCATTGAGGCCAGTTGCAGCTTCTCTCGGACGCTCAGGTTATCAGGATGAAAAGCCTGTATCGTTTCCCGGCTGATCCTAACTGCATCTGCAAGCTCCCGAATGATTTCCGGGGATTCCTTGTGATTTGCATGCACGTCGCCGAGATATGGCTTCCAGTTGCGGTCATAGAACCGGATCACCTTTGGTGCAAGCAGCTCCTGTGAAGTCCAGGCACGCCTCATCCAGTTGCTGTCCTTGATACTGCCGATGGCTAACAAACAGTCGACGTCCGCGAGGTATATGAACGTGGCTGCAGATGCTTCGTACCACTTATACATCATCTTCAAAGATTGGTTCAAAACAGTGCTGATCGTTTTGTCGATACAGCACGTATCAGACCAAGCCCATCTGTATCCGTCCTCGCGAACGGCTTTGCAGAATTGGCGTAACTTGTCGTTCAATGGAGATGCAACAAGATACGAGATGGAGCCAGCCAATTTGACGTCCTGGTATGAAGGTTCGTTTCCTTGCCAAAAGTGCGAAAACGTCACGTATTGGAGGTATGCCTCCACCACCTGCTGAATTTGCTCGTCATCCAGTTGCCGAATCATGGATGAAATCAGCTCTTTGAACTGCGTCTCTGACTTGAATGTATTCATCCGCTCCGACACATCACAGAGGCGACCACTTTCGACGTCTATCATGACCAGCGGGCACCTCTTGGAGACATCACGGACGACGTTGCAGATGACCGCCTCTATTGTGGCAGGTGAAATATATTCCTGGCCAAATCCTGCTGTCGAAGTTAGAGTATTACCATGGTTTCGATAAGACGACACGTACGACGAGTGTCGTCATCAAGAGACTGTTCCATGAGGTGCAGCATGTGGTTAACTGCTTCAACTGCTTCTGGGTATTGTTTCAAGGCGTGTAGCGCTGCATGTCTCCTCTCATATCCCCGTGGATTCTGTGGGTCCACTTTGATAGCCTGACGACGAGAGGGGAATTAAAAGCCGTCCACTACAGTGAGAGAATGACAATACCTCATCCGCGTCCTCCAATGCGCCATCCCACAAGGTTAACAGCGCTTGGGCTTTGCTGCGTTTAATGAGGAGGTTCGAAGGATTAGTCGAATTGAAGCACAATGCATTAGAATATTGTATTATTGCTTCTGTTGGATTTTCGGACTGCATTGCGGCATCGCCCATGTCTTCAAATGGTCGAGTCTGCTCCTTGACGTATCTCTGGATAGAGACAGCAAGGGTGTCAAGGTCCCACCCAAAGATCTTCCAGGTTCGTATCAATTTTTGTACAAGAACACAAAGATAACAACTTACGAGTGAGATTACTACCAGGTGATCGTTTTGTTGGAACGGGATTGCTTCTAGCGCATGCCCAAGCAACGCAACCGATCTTTCGTGCTCAGCTTTCTTCCATTCCTTGCTTTCGCATAGTAAAAATAACTGAGCCTGTACCAGACCTGATTGACATTCTTCTGCTAATCCATATCATAACCACCTACCCGGACAACGAAGTAGATTAACTTGTCATCCACCACGTGGATCAAGTCATCAATCCGCGAAAATGCGTCATCGTGTTGTCCACATACAAACAGGACAACCGCCTGTGCGAAATGCATGTCAATACGGCTACGGATGAGAATGATGACCGCACACCTTTATCAACAACAGAAAGTTGTTTTCGGTCGAGAAGTCGTCAGTGAACACGAGGTCAAACACACGCATAGCGGCACCAAGCTCGCCATTTCCTACGTTGGCTATTGCTAATGCGACATGACCAATGGACAACCGTCTAATCTTGACGGACTTGTGCATGATATTCAACATGAGATCAGAGGAGAAATAAACAAAACTTACTTCTTTGGCATCCTCGATGGCCAGGTTGTATTCGCTCCGGCGAGACCGTACGAGAGCGCGGTAAGCGAGAGCACATGCATGGTGAAAAGAGTCCGAGGGATGGGTAATTTCTTCTGTCAGGCATTGTTCGACGTGGGCCATATCACGTTGAATCCATGATTCGAATATTTCATGCCGAACATTCATGAGTGGCAAGTAGATCTCTGAAAGTGCAAGGATGAAAACAACGAAAAAGCAGATATCTAGATGCACTTACGATGTGAAAGAAGATCCAAATCGCGGCATTTCAGATGTAGCTAACTTATGCATACGAAGTAAATCACTCACCTCTGCGGGTGCGTACAATTCCGGAAGGATGTTACAAAGACTCCGCAAGGTAATCGTCCCGTTATCTTCCCCGGTTGCAATGCAATCGCCCGCTGGAGAAATTGCAACAGACCAGACTGTGCTCTGGAGTTCTATGATAGGACCAATCTGCTGAAGAGTAGAAGCATCCCAAAAAGACAACCACCTATTTGCGACGACCG
>JBBPTK010000528.1:0-14228 GCA_038094135.1 Spongiforma cf. squarepantsii
TAAACAATGTGGAAGGTGGACATGGGATCATCAGCATGACCACTCTGACAAACAGGCCACAATGCACCACTCACTCCCTGTCATTGGTAAACAATGTGGAAGGTGGACATGGGATCATCAGCATGACCACTCTAACAAACAGGCCACAATGTACCACTCACTCCCTGTCATTGATAAACAATGTGGAAGGTGGACATGGGATCATCAGCATGACCACTCTGACAAACAGGCCACAATGCACCACTCACTCCCTGTCATTGGTAAACAATGTGGAAGGTGGACATGGGATCATCAGCATGACTACTCTGACAAACAGGCCACAATGCACCACTCACTTCCTGTCATTGGTAAACAAGATAAAGAGTGGACACAGGATCATCAGCATGATTACTCTGATAAACAGGCCACAATGCACCACTCACAAGCTGTCATTGGTAAACAATGTGGAAGGCAGACATGGGATCATCAGCATGACCATTCTGACAAACAGGCCACAATGCACCACTGACATGCTGTCATTGGTAAACAATGTGGAAAGTGGAGATGGGATCATCAGCATGACCACTCTGAAAAACAGGCCACAATGAACCACTGACATGCTGTCATTGGTAAACAATGTGGAAAGTGGAGATGGGATCATCAGCATGACCACTCTGACAAACAGGCCACAATGGACCACTCACAAGCTGTCATTGGTAAACAATGTGGAAGGTGGACATGGCATCATCAGCATGACCACACTGAGTCTCTGACAAACAGGACACAATGCACCACTGACATGCTGTCATTGGTAAACAATGTGGAAGATGGACATGGGATCATCAGCATGACCAGGTTGCAATGCACCACTCACAACCTGTCATTGGTAAACAATGTGGAAGGGAGACATGGGATCATCAGCATAACCACTCTGACAAACAGGTTGCAATGCACCACTCACTTCCTATCATTGGTAAACAAGGTGAAAGGTGGACATGGCATCATCAGCATGACCACTGTGACAAACAGGCCACAATGCACCACTCACAAGCTGTCATTGGTAAACAATGTGGAAGGTGGACATGGCATCATCAGCATGACCACTCTGACAAACAGGCCACAATACACCACTCACTTGCTGTCATTGGTAAACAAGGTGGAAGGTGGACATGGCATCATCAGCATCACCACTCTGATAAACAGGCTGCAATGCACCACTCACTTGCTGTCATTGGTAAACAAGGTGGAAGGTGGACATGGCATAATCTGCATGACCACTCTGACAAACAGGCCATAATGTGCCACTCACCTCCTGTAATTGGTAAACAATGTGGAAGATGGACATGGGACCATCAGCATGACCACTCTCCAAACAGGCCATAATGCATCACTCACTTCCTGCCATTGGTAAAAAAAAGTGGAAGATGGACATGGGATCATCAGCATGACCACTCTGACAAACACCACTCACTCACTTGCTGTCATTGGTAAACAATGTGGAAAGTGGACATGGCATCATCAGCATGACCACTCTGAGTCTCTGACAAACAGGCCGCAATGCACCACTCACTCGCTGTCATTGGTAAACAATGTGGAAGGTGGACATGGCATCATCAGTATGACCACTCTGACAAACAGGTTGCAATGGACCACTCACAACCTGTCATTGGTAAACAATGTGAAAGGTGGACATGGCATCATCAGCATGACCACTCTGACAAACAGGCGGCAATGCACCACTCACTTCCTGTCATTGGTAAACAATGTGGAGGATGAACATGGGATCATCAGCATGACCACTCTCCAAACAGGCCATAATGCACCACTCACAAGCTGTCATTGGTAAACAATGTGGAAGGTGAATATGGGATCATCACCATGACTACTTTCCAAACAGGCCACAATGACCACTCACAAGCTGTCATTGGTAAACAATGTGGAAGGTGGACATGGGATCATCAGCATGACCACTCTGACAAACAGGCCACAATGAACCACTCACTTGCTGTCATTGGTAAACAATGTGGAAGGTGGACATGGATCATCAACATGACCACTCTCACAAACAGGTCACAATGCACCACTCACAAGCTGTCATTGGTAAACAAGGTGGAAGGTGGAGATGGCATCATCAGCTTGGCCACTCTGACAAACAGGCCACAATGCACCACTCACTCGCTGTCATTGGTAAACAATGTGGAAGGTAGACATGATCATCAGCATGACCACTCTGACAAACAGGCTGCAATGCACCACTCACTTGCTGTCATTGGTAAACAATGTGGAAGGTGGAGATGGGATCATCAGCATGATCAGTATGACAAACAGGCCACAATGCACCACTCACTTCCTGTCATTGATAAACAATGTGGAAGGTGGACACAGGATCATCAGCATGACTACTCTGACAAACAGGCCACAATGCACTACTCACAAGCTGTCATTGGCAAACAATGTGGAAGGCAGACATGGGATCATCAGCATGACCACTCTGACAAACAGGCCACAATACACCACTCACTTCCTATCATTGGTAAACAGTGTGGAAGATGGACATGGGATCATCAGCATGATCACTCTGACAAACAGGTCACAATGCACCACTCACAAGCTGTCATTGGTAAACAATGTGGAAAGTGGACATGCATCATCAGCATGACTACTCTGACAAACAGGCCACAATGCACCACTCACTTCCTGTCATTGGTAAACAATGTGGAAGGTGGACATGGCATCATCAGCATGACCACTGTGACAAACAGGCCACAATGCACCACTCACTTCCTGGTATTGGTAAACAATGTGGAGGGTGGACATGAGATCATCAGCATGACCACTGTGACAAACAGGCCACAATGCACCACTCACAAGCTGTTATTGGTAAACAAGATAAAGAGTGGACACAGGATCATCAGCATGACCACTGTGACAAACAGGCCACAATGTACCACGCACTTCCTGTCATTGGTAAACAATGTGGAGGGTGGACATGGGATCATCAGCATGATCAGTATGACAAACAGGCCATAATGCACCACTCACTTCCTGTCATTGGTAAACAATGTGGAAGGTGGACACAGGATCATCAGCATGATTACTCTGACAAACAGGCCACAATGCACTACTCACAAGCTGTCATTGGTAAACAATGTGGAGGGTGGACATGAGATCATCAGCATGACCACTCTGACAAACAGGCCACAATGCACCACTGACTTGCTATTATTGGTAAACAATGTGGAAGGTGGAGATGGGATCATCAGCATGACCACTCTCCAAACAGGCCACAATATACAACCACTCACTTGCTGTCATTGGTAAACAATGTGGAAGGTGGACATGGGATCATCAGCATGACCAGTCTGACAAACAGGCCACAATGCACCACTCACTCGCTGTCATTGGTAAACAATGTGGAGGGTGGACATGGGATCATCAGCATGACCACTCTGACAAACAGGTCACAATGCACCACTCACTTCCTGTCATTGGTAAACAATGTGGAGGGTGGACACAAGACCATCAGCATGACCATTGTGACAAACAGGCCACAATGCACACTGACTTGCTATTATTGGTAAACAATGTGGAAGGTGGAGATGGGATCATCAGCATGACCACTCTCCAAACAGGCCACAATATACCACTCACTTCCTGTCATTGGTAAACAATGTGGAGGGTGGACATGGTGTTATCAGTATGACCAGTCTGACAAACAGGCCACAATGCACCACTCACAAGCTGTTATTGGTAAACAACATGGCGGGTGGATATTGGATCATCAGCATGACCATCCTGACAAACAGGCTGCAATGCACCACTTACTTCCTGTCATTGGTAAACAATGTGGAAGGTGGACATGGGATCATCAATATGATCCCTCTGACAAACAGGCCACAATCCACCACTTACTTTCTGTCATTGGTGCACAAAGTGACAGACAAATCATCAGCATCATCACTTTGACAGACAGGCTATAACATAGCACCCACAAGCTACCATTGGCAAGCAGGGTTAAGTTGGGAATAGCAGTCAGTCTGCATAACAGGTTACCATAGACCACTCACTTTCTATTATTGACAGGTGTTGTACAGTAATAGATGGTCATGAAATCAGGAACACCATCATATCAAGCAACATGGCACATTGCACCACTCACTAGCTGTTGTGGGCAAACAGGGACATAGTTGTACATGAATCCATCAGTACCATGAATCTGATTATCATATCAGAATCCCCACTTACTACCTGTAATCAGTATGCAGTGAATAGTGAATACACATGGATTAATCCATTACTCACTTTCTACAATTTGCACACAGGGTGAACATGGGACATGCATTTATTAGGATTATCACTCTAACCAATGTGCCACTATGCAGCACTCACCTCCTGTCATTGGAAAGTGTAGTTGTTAATATCATCACCCTAATATGCCATTGCATTGCACCACTCACTGACTATTATGACCCATCAATATAAATAGAGTCATGGAATTATTGTCAGTGTATAACTGAACATATCATTGTGCAATACATCACTCACCTTCATTCCATGGTATCATATCAAATCACAAGATATTAGTACATCTTCCATTGCCATTCAGCATGGATGCCTTACAGGCTGTATGCATCATGAGCAAATTAATGCGCAAATTAATAATAACATGTATCTAATATTCATTTAATATGATGCATTTAGGTTTGCTTACCCAATAATGTGGAAACCATTTTGCCAGCTTTCTTGGTTCAATGTTGTCCAAACTTTGCAAGGGAAATCTTGAGCTGTAGAATTTGTCCATATCAGATACTACCCTTCATTTGACATAAGAATTGATTTATTGCACAAGCAAATCCAAGAAACTCACTCCTGCACTGCATATTTGATACAAAGTGCTATATTTTTTGCCTGGGCAGAGACAAACAGCACTTGTAGAGCTTTCTCATCAAGAGCCCCTGCTGTGATATCCAGTAACACCTTGCACCCCTCTTTGGACCTGTGCATGTCTTCCAAGGTGATTAAAAGTCATCCAATTTATATAGGCTACAATAGTAAAAACCTTCAATATGGACATAGGCTTTTGGGGGATATCTCATTTGCTGGAGACGGCCCCACACATTAGCCTTTTCAAAAACCTCAGGAATCATCTGTTTGGCCCTGGATATCTTCTGCTGTACTGGAAGCTTTCGGTCAGCAGGGGTTACTAGCTTGCTCATTGCTACAGCCAATAGTGCATCAAACTTGGTGAAGAGTATGACAACAGGAACTACATAGGCTGAGAATTGAAGGCAGCTGCAACAGTGACAAGCTTACTGTTCCTAGTGTCACATTCGTCAAAGAAGATTTCCTCGGATCGTTGAATGGCTCGGTCAAGTTTATCCATTGAGATACAGTACCTGTCCAACATAACAACACGTTAGCAGCGTCTATCACATGTCTCTGGCTGTTACCATATTGCATGGATGCGTTTCTTGAGAAAAGGGGTAGCAGCTCGGTCAGCGATGAATTCCTTCATTCTCTGAACTTGATCGACAGAGCCCGCTTCGAAGCCCCGTGAGTCATGAAATACAAATTTATCGTTGCTCCGAAAGACCAGTTCGTTCTCTATGTTGTGTATTCCACGCTAATAAGGATGGGTCATAACGTGCCTTATGTCTTCGTCCAATGTGGAGTTGAAGCACCCACCCCCGTCGATCCCTCGACCTGGGACACATCGATCTAGTTGGACGATTAGCATACCACCGATTCCACATGTATCGAGTAAGCTCGTACCCTGTTCCCATCTCCATCGCGAACCTCTGGGTTTTCCGTAGAGTCACAGATGGCGCGAAGGATGGTCGTCTTGCCAGCGTTTGCCCGTCCCAGGATAAGGATCCTGAAACGACCGAACTTTACTCGGAGGTTTTCAAAGTCTGCGCTTGCATCTTCAGTCGTCATTTTGGAAATTGCGTTCATACTAGCGAAGAGAACTTGGAAGGAGTTGGGGTTGGTGGTGAGGATGAGGGTAGTAAGGGAAAGGGAAGGAGGCAAGGATCGATCAATCGGTCTCCATCTACTTCCGATGGCCGACAGGGCCCGGGTTCCATTGATGCCGAGTCTGGAGTCTCCCTCATCGATATTGATTCGACCGCAATGTTCCGGAGGTCTAGGCCTAAGCCTATGAACCATCTGATAGAGCCGCTCAGCTGCCCAGAACACGAAATCGGGATACCGGCGGGGTTCTGTGTTTGTTCCGGCATTGCGTGTCGGGGACTTGGCGTGGACGTGTTCCACGCGAGATCAGGCTCGATCTCGACGACCTGCTCTTGCAATAGCTCCTTCTTCACCGATGTGTGCTCGACAAAGATCATAAGAGTGCTAGACGGCGTGTAGATCCGGGACTAAGTAAATCGCAAAGAGAGCCGCCTTTGTCGCGTGGCAGGTTCATGAGCACGAGCGTATAGTTTACATGAATGATATTGATTTATTGGTGAAGTTGTAGCCATTCATTGAAAATCGCGCGAGTTAGTACATGCAATCAAGGATGAAATAACAATAACGTTCCGTTCGATTTACTTAAGTAACAATGGATTTGCACGGAACAGTACATGATTGCCTAGAGAATGGTAGTATCGACAGTACCAGTTGTGACCGTCGGATCTATTCAGCCGTGGCGCTATCTGGTCATAGTATTCTCCCGAAAATTTCACGTTATCTTGTTCCAATGCGATGACGACGGGCGCGATAGGACTCTGAGGAGCTGGCCCGAGTACCAGTTCTGCCATCGCCTTTCCACCTTTGCTTTGCCTGAGACAGTAAATGCCTTTGAATCATTGTCCAGCAATACTCCTGCTCGGGGAGAACTAGACTCATGGACGAACCCAGTGACCTGCAGAACGGAATCTGAAGAGATGGCACACCTAAGGCATTGTGCATATACGAGCTTGAAACAGCGCCCCCCGCATTATCAAGCGAACAGTCTGACTTACCTTTTGGTCCTGCAAATGTATTATGTCAGCGCTCACTTTGACCACGTCCGGCTCTGCGACGCCTTCACATGCGACAAGTCTGGTCTTTGTCGCCGTTGTCGCGCCCAGAGTCGCTGCACGCGCTTCCGCTACTGGTCAGTCCTGGCAGTTCCCGTACTCCTTTTCACAGCTACCGTCAAGTCATCCACGTACCCAGATGTCAAGTTCTCCCTCGCCGTCAGAGCACACGATGACGGTATCATTCGTGTCCGAATGGACGAAGTCGCTTACTTGGAGCTGACGAAGTTGCATCCTGGGCTCTCATTCGCGACTCGACCCTAAGCAAATCAGATTACATCAGATGGGTCGTTGGAAAAGAAGAGACACGTTATGCCAGATATGGCTTGAAGGGAACCACATTCGAGGTCGTCGTGCAGCACAACCTGTTCTAGATCACCCTTTACGAGAACGGTGAGGAACGAGTCGTCCTCAGTGGTCGTGGCCTACTCCACATGGAACATTTCAGAACGAAGGAGGACAAGCAACCTCTTCACATCGAAGATACAGACACCGAACAGGTCCCGTTACAGCTCAACAAGGTGGCTTAGTTCGAAGGGGAGCGACAAGACGCTTGGCGGTAAGAGACATGGTCCACCTGGACGAATTCAAAACCGAAAGGTCACTCACCTCATACTCGCCTCGTCGCCTACTCATCTCGTCCATTTCGCAGGCCCTGAATCTCTCTTGCTCAACATCACCTTCCTTAACCATCCCCATGTCTATGGTGTCCCAGAACATGCCACAAGCATGTCTCTCCTCTACAACCGGTCCCGACGCAATCTACTTGGACAGTAAAAGGCTCCGGTTGTAGTCTTCAATGCCATCAGAGACACTGGATATCCAGGCCCCTACAGGTCCTGACTCCGCTTCAGTCTTTTTCCAATATGCTACTCTCATAGGCACTCTATGCTTCCTCCGCTTTTCTCCATCGCGTATCACCAATGTCGTTGGAATTATGTCAGCAGCGAAGACGTCAGATCTGTACAATTGGAGAACATTCCAGTGGACGTGTTCCGGCTTGATATCGAATATGTCGAAGGGCTCGAGTGCTTCATGCGGGGCGAGAAAACGTTCGCTGACGCAGTAGAAACGATTGCTGACGTAGAAACAGAGCGAACACAAGGTGAGCTTATCTCGTCTCTGCTCGCCACATTCATCGATGGTGACACTATGCATAGATTGTCGTCCTTGATCCCCATCTCAAGCATGAGTCCGATTACTCCGTCTACAAACTTGCGTCCGTTCTCGACGTCCTCGCTAAGCCCAAGGGAGGATAACCTGGATAAGGTGAATACGAAGGGTATGTCGTCTTTGCCACGCTCCTCTTCGTTACGTGAACGATACTTACTTGATGGTGTTGGCCCGGATCTTCCTCCTGAATCGACTTTTTCAACCCCAGAAGCTGTGATCTGTGGGTCGAGTTATTCAAGATCAAGAGCGTGGGTGGTTCTTAGGCGTGAATGTAGAACTCAGAGAACGTTGGCATTTGAAATGACATGAGCGAGGTCTCCGCTGCACTCAACGTCTGAGACCCTGACTGACTCTTTCTGTAGCCATCAGTGTTCAACGGTCCCGAGATCTTGATGCCGCGGTACAACACACATTACGCGGGTGGGAACACCGAGATGTGCACGACATCAATGGCATTCTTTACGTACGTATCTTTTTTGATCGTATGGTTCTTATTCACAGTTTTTTGACAGGCCAACCAAACTTATAATGCCCTCTATCACCGCTCTAACCCTCCCAAACGTCCCTTTGTGCTCACTCGTGCTTACAGTGTTTTATAGCAACGTGGATTGGCGACGATCTAGGTGCATGGAAACTCATGGGTGTAAAGATGGTTTTGTCAAACGGACTGGATCATCGGGATGATATTTGCAGGATGTAAGTTGTGCTATCTGATTCTTTCCTACGAATGAGTCATCTAACTCATCGTCAGCTGTCGATTCCTCTGGTCTCTTATGATAGCCCGAGACCAACAAGGAGCTACGTCTGTCTTGATCCCTCCCCTCCGCACAAGCCCACTACGACTACTTTTCTCATATCGCCGTCTCCTTCGGAAACTGCTGGCCGGACAGCCGACGTTCCGGCTACACTCCACCAGATTCGTTTACTCATCCGTGGTGGGTCGATACACCCCACGCGCAAACGTCCGCAACAACCTCCCAATTGATGCAGCATGACCCATTGACACTGCGCGTTGCACTGAACGCGGACAGCAGCGCGAGAGGCGAACGTTATCTGGGCGACGGCGAAGGGCTTGGGTACCAACGAGGCGACTACATATGTACGATGACACCAAGAAGCAGAAGCGCCAAGGCAGGTTACGGGAGATAGTCATCCAGATTGGTGATCTGGAAACGGCGTTTCTTGAGATAGTACCGTCGTCGTACACGTATGCAAACATGTTTGCAAAAGGGCCAGAAGAAGTGAGGTGATAGTTGAGCGGATCCTTGTGGTAGGTGTGGAGACGCCACCAACGTCGATTTCGGCATTGGGGAAGAGTGGAAAGCAAGCGTTGGAGTGGACATACGAGCCGGGTGATCGAGCAGGCGTAGTGATCACCAAGGATCCGGGGGTGGTGATCACCCAGGATTGGTTAGTGGTAATTAGCTTTAACTGAGAACATGGTAGCACTGAGAGTCGAGTGCACTCCCCGTCCTTCGAGACGATTTGACACGTAAAAAGAACTGTAACAATACACAAGATGTGTTGAAAATACACTTGTCGGGTGCCCCACATAATATTCTGCCTTTACTGCACTTGGATCTATATCACGGGATGCGACCGAGCGGTACGTATGGCTGACATCTTCATCTGGGCTCGACATGTTTTGGGCCTCCTTCAAGCTAAGCAAATGCATCAGCAGACAATATGACACGAAACGAGGATCGACCTACATCAAAATCACCCGCTGGCCGGCTACTTGGCCTTGTTCGACGGCCGACCTGCCTTGGGCATCTTCCCTCCCTTACCGACGACGGTGACGCCCTTACCGGAATTGACGAGACTTTTGAGCGCAGCCTCTCTCTCCCGCTTGGCACTGCCGCCCTTGGTCAATCTCGACGTCTGGACCTGCTTGTTCTCCACTGCCTTCTTCAATGCGCATCTTCTTTTCAACCTTTTTCGCCTAGGCCCGTCAACCGCGTTTTTCGGCAGGGGTGAGTTCACTCCGAGCGCAAAGTGTGGAAGAGGACGTGGGGATATAGATTTCCTCTTGCATGAGCATGCTAGCGAACGAGCGACCCGTAGAGAGTGCTGATTCGAGCGAGGTCGCTGGGATACCGTCGTGATGGCAACTGCAATGACATTAGGCTGTTCATCGCCGTCAGTTCCAACGTCCCCCGCCCAACGAGAACAGTAACGTACTGGCTTGGGAACGCAGTGCGTATTACAGATACCCTCCCATGAATGAGTGATCTACTTCGTGTTTACGACGTAACCGCCCGCCACGATCGTCATTCCGACTGCGTCACCACGTACGCCACTTTTGTAAATCTGCGCCAACGAGCGTGCCGACTTGGCATCTTAAATCTGGACCCATCTCGACGGCAAAAACGGGAGGTTGGCTGCAGAGGCGGGCAAAGGACGTCGTCGAACTGGCCTTGCTCGATGCGCGCTTTGACGCGGTCTTCGAGGGCGATGGCGAAAGTATCTGTGACGATGGGGACGTGCGAGAGGTGTGGTCGAATGGGAGGTCTTGGGTGAGGAGAGAACGTTTGATTTGGATGGTCGACGTGAGATAATTATCTCACGACGAGTTCCACTATGAAAGGTCGGAAGACCTTCTACCGAATCCGTCACTGTCATTCATTGGCTTCTGCCACTGAGTCTGGAACGTGGCATCCGTTCTAGAACACGACGAGCCTTTGGATCAGCTTCAAAGGGTTTCACCGTGTCTTGTTTATTTCTTCCACCCCCTTCATTTCTCGTCTGGTTCTACAACAAGGAGGTCACTTGCCCTTGGTTCCACCTAGGTTTTGATACTGCGCTAGAGCCTAACCAAGCGGAGCGGTGCCCTTCATCAGAGAGCTATTCTCGTTCGCTACAGGCGAGGATGTCGCAGGAGACACTTCTCACCATCAAAATCATTTCTCGTTCTCGGGCAAACCTCATGCAGAGGCCAGGGCGACGAACAAAGCTGAGAGTATAGCCTTTGCCTCATTCGTTAACTTTTTGGTACTGTCAAGTACGTCGACCGTCATCTACTCCCTCGACTGCGACATGCTGACGCCGGTTTCGCATAGGGGGGCAGTGATCTTAACCATGTTTGATGGTCGGGTAGAGGACCTGCGCGTGGTTCTGTCGGGAGAGCGACCTCCCGAGATGTACGATGTTCACGCTCAACTTAACAGTGTTTCCTGTTGAGATTGGCATCCGTCAGGTTCAGTGGATTGTTTGTGCGAAAGACGCTTGGCGAAGAAACGAGTCTTTGTTGAGTAAGTATGATAACCATCTCGGTGATCAACGTTGATCAATGCATCCTACTGCGATAGTCAATCTCCATCGCTCGCTGCGCGAGCCGATATCATGCTCCAGGGTTCAAAATGACCCTCGCATGCGCCTTTCCCCTTGCTACTACCACCCACGGTGATAGTGGTCAACTTGACCCACACGTGGTCATCCGTGTCCATGCACTCTCGCTCGGCACCCACACGGGCACCCCCCTTACACTTTTTCCCATCCAGTCAGAAACTGCACGAAATCTCCCTTTTGCAGTTCGTCGGTTGTACGGTCATCTTGGATGTTTGGCATCTCGTGCAGGCCCAAGGCAAGATTTGTTGGTCTGATGTGATCGGAACAGATAGAGAACGATGATGCTATGTAAACTACCCCCTCGTCTCACACCAGCCCGCGCGCGGACGGAAAGGCTGACATCGTGTTGCTCTGGAGGGGCTGGGACGTCCAATAAGTGGGGCAACCCTATTTGTGAGACGTTGCCATTGTGCTGTCCGACCTTGGTGCCAGATAGTCTATGTGGACGTGCTCAGCCCGGATGAAACGTCCGCTGATAAGAATGTAGCGACGGAGGAAGGGTATGCACGAGGTGTTACTTGGTCGTAGGGTGCTTGTGTGTGAGAACTTGAGGGGCCTGGAGAGCCAGTTAGCGAGGGGCCAGCGTCTCCGATTCCCGCTCTCGCAGTGAGTAGCGTGTCATCACCCTTCTCTGATCCAAGATAGCTGATCAGTGTCCATATTTCCTAGGATGCTCCAGCTCCTCCGAAACCACTCGAGCAGCCTGATTTGCAGCTGAAGCACATATCGGTGCTGAACGAGCTAGAATTGTTCCCTCCCTGGTCCGCCACGCCGCCCAATTGCACATCGTTCGTTGACGAAGACACTGGTCCACCTCCGTCTCCTATTCCTAGCCCTCTCGCCTCACGTCTACGTCCCGGGTTCGGTGCCTCGTACTGCGCCAAGGGACCTGATGTGCGTTCGCCAGTGAGCCCCAAGCCCGTTGCCATCGCCAACGCGAGTACATACCTCTGTCCGTACTTACCGCGCGTTTTCCCAGCTTATATTTTTTTTCAGAACTCGCCTTGGCCCCAACATCAACCAATGGTATCCCCTCCTCTCTCGACCCCTGCTCATCGAGTCGGAGTTCTCGGACAAATGGAGACAAGGCTGTCAAGAAGGGTGGTTGTACCCTCAGGAAGCTCTTTGACGAGCTGTTACCCCGTCCGCCTTGCCCCCACCAGGCCAGGTTCCCTGCTCGTCAGCCGCTTAGTTTGCCACAGGAGATGCACAAACAGAAGAGTATCGTCCGACAAGAACGGAGCGTGCGGAAATCGGATAATGCTGCAACGCCTGCTCATCAGAAGGATAAACCCAAGTTAGCAGCTGGGCGAACTGGGCTCCCTCCCCGACTCCCCATTCCAAAGTGGGATATGTAGAATGACCCGCCCGACACGTATGACAGAGTAATACTTGATTGTATTATTCATGTTCCATTCTTGACAACGAATAAAAACAGACAAGATTATCTACTATTCGTGGATGGAATCATCCAAACCATCCTGGTCGAGCCTGAGCTCAATCACAAGGAGGCGGCACTTCTGCAAAGCTTCCGACCATCGTTCGATCATGAAACATGTCGCAAAATATGGCAGGATGACGAGGGATTCCAAGCGCTCCATGTGGACGATGAGCAAGTCCAGCGCGTGTTCATCCGTACGCACCTCCTCTGGCTTGACGAGAAATTTCGAGACACCCTCCGAGGCGGTGTAGAGTCCTTTGTTGGCCAAAAACAGAGCGTTGATGCGGAGTGATACGAGAGGGGACGAGGACGTGCTCAGCAGGTAGTGGAGCTCCGAGATTCTACCTGCCACGCAAGCCTCGTGGAGCGCATAGTTTGGTGGACATGTCGGTACACTGCTGGGTGGTATCCGCAAAATCCGGGCTTGAGGTCGCATATCCGGAAGTGTTCCAAGGACGGCCACGAGACGAGAAAGGTCTCGTGCACCTTCAAGAATCCACCACTGACCACGACTTCTAGCTGGTCAAGTTCGTGTACTGGGTTTTCGGTCCAATTAGTGCGAAGAGATTAACAAGGATCGGATGTTCCTCGCGAGATGTAGAATAAACAAGAAGCTGGACATAAACTTATCGAGACGCCAAGGATCTTGGGGAAATAGCAGAAATGGTTATGAGAAATCATCGCTCGCATGATTGGCAAAGTAATCTAGCGATAGACGTGTGATGGAAAGATCACGGTGGAGGCGCACGCGAGTGCGCGTGCGAAGTGGCGTACTTCTGGAGGACCCCCGAACATCCGCATTGACTGGCCAAACGGATGGCGAGACTCATTCAACAATAAGTTGAGTGCACGTGATCATTGCTTGCAAACGAGCGCCCGAGGAGATGAGATCCCTTCCTCACCACCGATAGTCTATCAAGGAATTCGAGATGTCGGCGAGGACCATGGTTAGGGCATCTGTGGAGAGAATGGTGCGCTGATGGTGGTAGTGGGTGAAAGGAACGATAGGATGAACACGCAAGACACACCCGAAGTTGACAGAACAACTGCTGGAAGGATAGATACCACACGGTTTCGCAGTGTACAAAGACGGGAAGATCGTTGAAAAGACGGACACGTCTTGGGTATCTGCCGTCAACGGCTGGTTAACCTCGAACACGATACGAGAGGCCATTCCTTGAGCCTGGCCCTCTTTGAACGCCAAATGGGCAAACGGTACGTGGGCGAAATCAGCCTCCTGCCAACTCACTGATACCTTCGGG
>JBBPTK010000529.1:0-14216 GCA_038094135.1 Spongiforma cf. squarepantsii
TACTGGAGGCCTGGTACATACAGACCGACGACACGTTCAGGCCTTGTTTATACATCTTACACAAGTCAAGTTCTAGTAGTGCCTTAGGAACTTTCTCCTTGTACTCGTATTTACTTGGGCTGGGTTTCATTAACTTCGTTTCTCTGTATAGAAGAAAAAAAGGTGCGGGTTTGCCAACAAAGAAAAAAGTGCGCTCGACGAACAAAATATGTGTGCGGAAAACGAAATAAAATGTGCGCTGAAAAACTTATGTGCGCGTTATACTGACTTGGGTGCGCTACGACTTTATGTGCACTTTGACCGCCATACTGGACAGCATTGGCATTCACGATAATAGAACGAAAAATATAATCAACCTTGCACAAGGCATTTGGAAATTCGCTAACAGTGCGGTTTTTGCGTTTATGATTGTGCTCCAATATCCCCGACGGACGATGTATTTGGTGAGTAATGTGATCACGTATTCCCCGTGCGGTCGTTTGACCCATTCTAGGCCTCGTCCATTTCTATCTTTGTTATTCTTGTCATATTTGCTGTAGCTAGTGCCAATTACTCGTCTACCCAAAGCCGATTCTCGGCTCTAGTGGTGATAGCGTGAGCGCACTATTCACTACCTTGTGTACTAGCGCCATTCTCACACCATCATCCCAGTCTCATCATTTTACGTGGTCCGGCTTTCAACCTCGCTTTTGCTTTATCTTCGTCATTTCGAACCACTTTTTTTCGAGAAAAAACCGACATGTCGACAGCTTTTGTGACAGAGCTCTTTCCGTTCCATGCACGCGCTGGCGGTATCGCATTATACCAATGGTGGCTGAGCTGCGGAGGATTCTTAGCTCACTTTATGAATCCGACCGGGCTCTCCGTCGCAGGTATCTTCTACGTCTAGACACGTTTTGATCCCTTCATTTCTGACCAACCCGATAGTCTGGAGATGGTGTATTGTCTGAGCCATGTCATTGGGCGTCTAGATGCCGATGTATAGGGTTCTGACGCCGTGCGCATACGTGTAGTTACTGCGTATGGAACGCATTTGCGGTCCTTTTCATCTGCAAAGTGCCCCGGAAACTTTGGGTCGCACACTCGAGGAACTCGTGTTTTGTGAGTACCTCATCTTTGTCGAGTTGGCGACATGTCTCATTATTTAATATGTAGTGTACTAGGACGACCGGGAAGTGTCCATGGACGGTGCGATTGAGACTCTGTGTGGACGAGGTAGATCTGACAGATATGGTACAATGGAGGATCCGTCATGATGTGATTTGAGTTCCCTGATTACACCATCGCTAAATCGCTGTTACAGCATCGATCGTCAAGATACATATTATAGCGCCATTCAGCACAGTAATGCGGTGTTTTTTCTGTGACTGATCTTCTGTAAACTTGTTATGAAGTTATTTGTAGACTCAGGATGATAGTAATTATTATGGGCGTTCAATAATGTACCCCTCCCCTCTGCACGGTGACGTGATGTACACCATGCCCCACTGGGTACATACAACCTCACATCTATGACGAATCTATTTGGTTCGGTCGAAGCTCTCGTAAGTATGACGGTATCTCACGATATTCCATGCTTCTCACGATCTCAACTTCCGCGAGTTGGCCGTAGGCACAGTTACAAGGGCAGCACGTTCCACTGAATCATACCTGAAGTTCGCCTTAGCGCATGTCCTCTTTGCGCTCTTCCAATTGCTGAATTGTATGTAGCTCAAACGTTCATCATTCAAGACGGTAACGTTGCTCGGCACAATGGCATGCGGTGGGCGATTTTCGTTCTCGCTCGGCTTAAATCTTATCTATGTGCAGATGAAATTTTTCTGCACAAACGCGAAAAGCCAGGCCTCGTGTCGATGGTTGATCCAGGTCACTGTCACGAACAGTTCTCAGGTAGGCCCACATTCTCACTCCTTTGACCCAACGAGGACTGATGACTATTCTCACAGTGCTAAGTTGTCACAACGGCCGTCACTTCTTGGCTCAATGGTAAACGTGTTGTGTTTGGCGAGGTCATCGAGAGCATGGACGTCGTCCGTGTAGTCGAGTCCAAAAGTTCGAGGGTCGGAATACCGTCGTCCAGGGCGGATATTTCCGACTGGCATCGATGGGTGTAGAAATTGATCAGGTCTGTCGCTTCACGTTAGCGTATGTGATCGCCAGAACAATAGATGCTAATTTTTTACCTTCTTGACGATACATTAAGTCATCCAATTCATCATGAGCATGTTTCATTTCCACCATCGTCGCTGTTTGCCCACAGACGTCTTGCCCGCCTCTTCACACCTCCACGTCGTCCTCGACCAGTACTACGGATCTTGCCGCACATGTGCCCGCACTATGGGTGTTGCATCACGGTCTTCAATGGTATGCCGAATGGGACAACATAGTATCTGTTCATCCCACGAAGCTGACAACCGTATCTCAGCTAAAATTGCGAATATGCATGCTCTTCGAAGCAAAGAGACATACAATCTAGGCGCACGCTGCAAAAGCGCGCCTCGGGTGGGCATACCGAATCAGATTCGCCGGTATGCTCGACTGAAGCCAACAGTATCTCAGTTGCTGTACATTTTTCGTGCGTGCAAAAGTAGCGCGACGCGTACTTTCGGGCGGTGCTGGACGGATATGACCGCATAATTACACGAATACTAGCAAGTGCGAGAGGAGAGAGTTGGGTCGGCTCGTCAGGGAAACGTTGGTGCGTGGCAATGACACGACATCTCTTCCATGACTTGCACGACGATGAATTTCCGTATGCCTCCCATATTCCTGGACCTCAGCACGCTTCTTTCTATGCACAGCGCCTTTCTGTGCCAGGAACGCCTCTTATCACAGCAGGCACCTTCATCTCTTATGATGTGGGGTATCTACACAGATTCACAGATCGAGAGTTAGAAAAAGGTGCGTGTCGCTACTTGTCATTGTTGCTAAACCTGACTCATGGAAACGACCAGATGACAGACGCGGTCCATGTCGGGATCCTACATCTACCTCCAACTCTGGGCGCTAGGTCATGCTGCCCATGTCGACGTCCTTGAGAAACGAGATCGTTCATCGCCTTGCGTCTCTGCATCATCCGCTGTGCCAACTGGATATCAGAAAGCCCCCCGTCTATTGACTGAGGCGGAGATCAAAGAGTACATCGCCGCATACGCCAAAGCAGCCAGGAACACTACATTGTGCCGGATTTGACGGAGTGGAAATTCATGGCGTGAACAGTTACCTGTTGGATCAGTTCCTCCAGACAACATCCAACGAACGCACAAACAAATGGGGTGGAGACGAAGAAGGCCGGACGAGTTTCGCAAGGGAGATTGTGGATGCGGTCACGGATGCCATCAGCGAAGACCAGACTGCCATTTGTATCAGCCAGTGAAGTACTTACCAAGGTAAGGTTTGTTGGTCCTGGTGCTCTTTCCGTCAATCATGCCCATATTTCTGTCTCCCAGACATGAAGAATTTATATCCTCGACCAACCTTTGCATACCTCACGACTGCGCTGCGTGACAGACACTCGAATATGGCCTGCCTTCACGTGGTCGAACCTGGCGTGTCTGGGGACTCGGACGTCACCGCTATTTCTGAGGAGAACAATAATTTTTGCGAGAGATATGAAATGGCAGTCGAGATAACGAGGTGAAGATATTCATTTCAGTGGGTGGGTAACCGCAATGCACCCCGTGGAACATGAGGGAGGTTATTACCTTCGTGCGGTTGTACATCACCAACGTATGCGTTTGTCTGGTTCTAAGTAGCTTTCTGTGCTCACGCCATCATGATTACCACCCCGATCTTGCAGTGCGACTGAAGGAAAATCTGCCTCTTACACCACCACTTGAACCGGTCAAAGTAATACTTTCTGGGGAATTCGATGCTGCTTTGACTGTCAACATATTAGTTGTACATGGTCCGCATACTTTAGATTTACTATATAGCTATACAGCGGGCCTAGTCTTTGCACGGAAGATGTGTTGCTCAACGAGTACAAGTTCGAGTCCTGAACGTTCGATAATCAACGTCATTCAGGAGCACATTCTGTCTGATAATGATGTACGATCATCCCTTTGTTATCCGGCGCCCATCGCCCTATCTGAGCGACATGCTTGCCTTGTTTGTGTCCCGTGAACGGCATCTACGACTTTAATGATTTACAGAAACTAATACACACGTGCTACTACATACATGGCATCCACTATACCCGCATTAATGACCACTCTATATCGACCAGGTCAGTTTTACTGGAAACCAGGAAAAGGGACATTGCTCGCTTGCCTTGCGGGCAGCCTTTTTGACCTGCTTCATCAACTCGACCGCCTGTTCACGAAGTTGGCTAACCACCGCCTGTATGTCCAAGACGAATCGCGTCAACTCAAACGTTCTTTCTTCCAGCAAGGTTTGGTACGACTCGGCTCGGCTCTCTGGAATTACCTGTTGGAGCGTTAGCTCTATCGCAGAGGCTTTGTGGGGGGCAGAACGTGAGCTGACCCATTCGACATACGGTATGCACCCACAAATGAAACGAAAACGAAAAACTTACCCGCATTGACTAAGTGACCACTGCAATCGGAGGATGCCTTCACCTTGGTGAGAAACCTGCCCGAGAGGTGTTCGAGCATGCATATAAAGCGCCATGGGTTGCGACAATGTCATCCCAGTGCATGGGTCCAAACAGTACATTGGCACTCTCGAAGCGTCGTTGGTAGCTAAGCGGTTCTGTCTAGCGCTGGATGAACGCTCTGATTTCGGTGTCCTGTTTTTGCAGGTCTGCAAGCCAGTATTCGTCAAAACCGGTGGTGGTAGTGAGAGATCGATTTCGGTGGTGGCTCGTAGAGTCGTCACGACTCACAGCCTTGGCAACAGTTGGCCACTGAGTCTCCCCGATATGATTTGAATCATTTGATGGAGTTTGTGTCACTGTCCAATCATAAAGTACAAGTTTTAAAGTATGCTTACTTGAAGTCGATGACTCAATATTATGTCACAGAGACACCTGCACTCGTGCTTGTCGAATCGTGCAGCATGCTGCAGAGTTGACTTGGCTAAGAAAAAAGGTTATCCATGCAGCTTCACCAGGTTGCACCTGGGCGGCTGGGCCTGAGCCACTGGTGAATATCCCCACCAACCCATTATGCCCTTGTTTCGTAGATTCGCCTGCTCCTCTGCTGTCAAATGCATATGATGGCTTCTCGGGGGAGCGCGTTGCTGAACCGAACACCACAGGAACATTTTTGTACGTTCTTGCCTAGCTTGATGTTCAGTGTTTCCCCTCAGACGCGTCACAGTTTAGCATCTCGGTAGCATCTCAATCGGCCAATCGGATCGTCGACGACACGGACCAGGGTGGTTACAAGTGCAGCATGTTCCACCGAGTCACACCCGAGGCGAGTCGTTGCATGTGTCCTTTGGTTGCTCTTCAAATTGCTGGCCTGTACATGGTCCATGATTCAAGATGGCGACTTACTTGGCACGACGAACCGTCACGACATGGATGACCTATCGATCTATGGCGAGCATTTCAAGGGTGGGTGATTCTTGCTCTCGTCCGACTTAACTCTTACCTGTGCATAGATGACAACTTCGTATACAAGCTCGAAAGGCCAGGTCTCCTCTCGATGGCTAATGCAGGTCCTGACACGAACGGTTCTCAGGTGGGCCTTTATTCTCTCTTCTAGTTTGGCTCAACGAAGACTGATGACTATTTCCGGTCGCTCCTCCTTGGTGGTGTTCGTGCGCGCCGACAATAGATTTGGAGCAAGACATCAGTATGTACACGAGCGTGCTGGAGTTGTGATTATAAAACATGAAAGTGAATTGGAGGGCCAAGGATCCGGCGGTGTCTGCCAGGTGCGAATGCGGCCGGGGCCTCAACAACGCAGGTGGGTTCTTACTTTTTTTCCCCTGGTTGGTGTCTCACGGAGAGACAGTCTGGCGTGATGTCCACCAATGCTCAAGTGGACGTCATCAAGTTTTTCTTTTATCACATCTTCTGGGATCCACAGGTCGGAGCCGAAACCGGCCGCCTGATCTTCTAAGCCAGTTCATCCGGTTGCTGTACGTGGTCGTCTCTCCATCGGGCGCTTTCTCAGACTCGCGTAGGCGGACATACATGATTTTGCGGCTGATTTGTTGGGCGCAGTGCTTATCAAGATCGAAGGCCTGGGTACGCCTGCAAAGGTGGTCGAAGACGATCACCTCATGAAATATGTGGTTGTACCTTTTTCTTTCTTCGAAGCTGACGATGTGGGCTGGGCGCAATGGGCGTGATTGTGGCGACCCGTCAGACATTCACTCCCATATACCAACATGTCTTTCAACATTTCCTCGGCATTGTTGCGATCTCTCAGGACCCAGCTTTATCAGTAAGCATCGTGGCGTTGATAAGGTGCGTCCGAAGGTGAAGGGCCAGTAGTATCTTTGATGTTTAGACAGGTTCGTATCACATGGCACCCCTGCGACCTTGTCAAGAACAAGCCTTAAGTATTTGGTCCTTTATCAATCGTACGTGTTCTTGCATCCCTCTTCTCGATGGCTCACCCACGAGCTGTTCCAGGGTACCTTCTGTATGTCCTTCATATTCTTGCTCGAGTACTTTCGCTGCACATCACCAGTGTTCAATCGGAATATATCGCACCTTACTCACCCTCACCTGTATCCCCAGTTCCGTTAAATATTTTTTGCCTGTGACATGCAAGAGATAGTGAAAGAGAAACGGGTCGAAGAGGTGTTGGTGATTTTGCAGTAACAATCGGTCCCAAGTAGGATGAACGATGCCTGAATATTCGAGTTGTTACAGGGGTCATCTATTCCATAATGCTTGGAGATACCAAGCAGCATGACGCATAATGGGTCTGCTGGGGCAATACATAGACACCATTGTGATGACCGGGATCGTGTGGCTCGTTCAACACGATTGGCACCGCATGCTCGAACAGCGGCCCCAAAGGATGATCGAACTGGGTGAGCTTGGTCAGAAATGCCCCTACAACGGACAGAATGAAGGCATGCACATTAAAGGTAACTGTTGCGGAAAAGCCAAATCTACAAAATGTTGATAGTGTCATTGCAACAGCAATCATGTGACAGCCACAGCTTGAACTCACTTTGCCACCATGATCATGCATTCTCTGTGAGTATCCAAGTGGCAAATGTATTGATCACAACAAAGCAAGTACATGGAGGTGTTCTTAGTCATTTTCTTGAATGGGTTGAGTAGGTGACTCCAATGACCTGTGATTGATTGTCAGGAATGACAGGGGGGAAAAATCAAATCAAACATACCTCCTGGAGGCTGGATCCTGGTGGATATCATATTTCTTTCTCATCCTCCATACCAGCAAAAGAATCAGAGTGGATGAACCTATCAAAAGAAGACTTTCTGCAATTTTTGTTGCTCTCTTTGCATATATTACATCTTTCCTTTGGTCTCCAGGTTGAACTTTTAAAACACTACCTGCTGCATGTTTCATGGTTGATAACTACTATCAAAAAAATTCAAGTCCTATTCTTACACAACAAGTGAGTCCATTCCTTCTATTAGCATAACATACACATATGTGAAACTTGTATACTATGAATCTTTGTCAAATTCTCATCAATTCTCTATGTGAGCCTTATCTCCCTCAATGCACAAGTCAACTCATATAAAGCACCTGACTGTATCATAGCTGATATGTGCTCTGTGTCTTGAAAGATTTCAAGCAACAGTTTAGCAGCTCCTGACATGTTTGCAATCTGTGCACATGCAGCATGCAGTGCAAGAATGTGAGGGTGAGGGGCTGGAATGATTTTGTCATGAACTTTCAGAGCATTGAAAGTTACTTGTGGTTTGAAATGGACTCCTCCTTTGGCAAGGCATTCAAGACTATAGATGGATTCAATATTGTATGTGTTTGCTATGGGTTCTTTATTCCCATCCTATTGATAATTAATCAAATAAAATTTAGAACTTCATGGAGAAGAAAAACAGCCATACCAGCACTGGCACTAACCAGATCTCTAGTTCACTGAACATTGAATGCATAAAAATAGTGGTCATAAAAGTGTTCAATGGACTCTGAATCTCCTTTTCACCAAGTAGTTCATACATGGAAATCCCTGAAAATTGTTCTAACAGTGTGTCTACTGCTATTTTTTTCCATTTAGCCTTAAAAGAATTAATGTATTAGTAGAAATGCCTCAAAACAATAACTCATACCATCTTGGCTAATTCTGGATTGTCTTTGCTGTTGCTTGCTATTGATCCAAGGCTGATAATGTGGGCACAGTTTAATGATCCTGCTGGTCCTGAGCAGAATCCACAATCTCTTAGAAACACTTTTTTGTCAAGGACTCTGGTGAGGGCACAACGGTCTCCATCACGAAAAGCAACCTAATATCAGAAAAGTGAGCTAGATGGTCATAATGCCCTAACTGAGATAGTTACTAGTTTTCACACTTCATCATACATTAGTATTGATGGTGTCTGAAGGATGTAATCCATATAATCTGCAGCATCCCTTGAATTAACCAAAGGACTTTGATTGAACATCTCATGTATGTAGCCATTCACTGGATTCATGACTGCAGAACAAAATGAAAATTTAGTGATTGCACCAAGATCAAGTTTGAATATAAAACCCACAGATGCAAATCAGCCCCATGTACAGTTCAGCAAGATACAACAGGGCTGTATCAAGCTCACATCCAATAATTTGACTTGCCAATCTATCACAGCCACTGTTGGAGGGAGCAAAGATCAATGCATAGCCCAAGACACGAGCAGCAATCTGTGGTGTTATATCTAACTCTGCTTGGATGTCTTGGATCCATCCTCTTTGTTTCTCCAGAAGGAGGCACTTTTCATATGCAGAATAGACTTGAGATCCACACTGGAACTTGTTCTTGGATAATGGAACAGCAACATTTGTCTGTCCCATGACAGAGTCAGGAGAAAACTACACACCCCTATTCCAATGTGTCTTTTTCCCATGGGATGGTAATCACTAATTGGACAAGCCAGATCATGTCCCCTTGCTGTGTGGTTCACTACAGACAACAGTGAATATTGCCATCTGCTCAGTCCCTACTATTGCATTCAGCTTTCACACTGCCATTTAGATTCAGATACCATGGCACTCCAACTTAATCACATTGCCCCCTCAGACTTGATGCAGTTATCTGAGTGCACAAGATTCTTTAGATCCCATGACAATATCAACCTTCAAACCCATCTCAAATCAATTTGGATTTGATCTAAGAGTCTGTATATACACAGGAGCATGCCATTAGTAGGCTAGCCCATTTCCCTTCATCAAAGTCCTTGGATTCATCTTAACCAATTTACATCATTCAAACTTTCACTGTCTCACAAATCAGTTCTTATAAAATTGCGGGTGCTTAAGTTTGCAGCATCACTCACACCGATATACAGTAATTACAATACAGTCGCTTGTACTGTATATCATATCTGGCATGTGTGCAGGGTGCGATCCATACGAAGCATACAAGTAGGGAAAAAATAAAGTCGTTTTCATGCCTCCTTCCCCGTCTTGGCGCCACGAAACGACGGGAGACTCCTCATCGAATCCTCCACAGCCACGAGTTCCACGTTTTTATGGTTCCGTCGTTTTCCTAACACGCTTCTTGGCGATCGTGTTCTCCCTAACAGTCCCCCGTTTGTCAGAGTGACGACCTGGAACGAATGAAGAACGGGTAAACTCACCTGAACCCGTTCTTGAATCGCCTCGAAACGTGGTTGAGGTACCCCATGCGACCCTTGCCAGTCGTCTTTCAGCGCTTAGCTTTCTGACCCCACTCATACGAACGGAGTTTGGCAGAGGGATAGCCGCATTGAGCGCAAGCTGTGTCAAGAAGGGATCGTGTGTGAACAACGAAAATGGAGAGACCAA
The DNA here is from genome assembly GCA_038094135.1 of Spongiforma cf. squarepantsii. Lineage (NCBI taxonomy): Eukaryota > Fungi > Basidiomycota > Agaricomycetes > Boletales > Boletaceae > Spongiforma > Spongiforma cf. squarepantsii. Next base: position 9,888 of record JBBPTK010000529.1, read on the forward strand.
GGACGTGTAATCTTGCCTGGTTGCCACATCGTTGACAGAGCGTGTGGGTCTTGGTGTGGTGCTTACTGTCGTGCGAGGAGGGAGCGACGTCAGGTGGTGGTATCGAAACCGGACGAAAAAAAACGTACCCAAAGGATGAAGTACCTAATCACATGGAACGGCGAGAGAAGTCAACAGACGTAGGGCGTCGAGAGAAGATACCAGCATGAGGGAGAAAAAGGGGGGACAAAGCCTAGTTTTAGCGGGAAGAGCATGAGACGTTTGGTTTCAACGACATTACCTTTTGTCTGTTTGAAGGAAACGAAAAGAGGGTGGTCAGCACCGAGCTCATCAAAAGAAAGTCCTGCAAGGGTACGATTTCCCCAAAAATCTCGGTTCACGTCTGTCCATGGGTCCATCCGGCTGCCCTTCAACCCACCCATCCGTCATCTGACCACCATCCATCCAGTACCCCACGCGAAAGGGGTTGTGGCGGGAAACAGGCACGGGTATGAAGTACCAGTACTCACCACCTCTTCGTTCTCGTCGGATTAATGTTGCAGTCGGTGGTGTTGACGACTATCTCGTCGAGACGTTCTGAGAGTGGGGCCGTGTCGTCAACACAATCTGACCAGCTGGTTTCGATGCTACTGAGATGTCAAACTGTAACGCGTCTGAGAGGAAACAATGAATATCAAGCTAGACGAGAACGTACAAAAATCATGTTCCTGTCAGGTTCAGTTCAGCAACGCATTCCCCCGAGAAGATCATCATACGTACTTGGTAGCAGAAGATGCTGCGGTGGCGGAGGAGGAGGCGAATCTACGAAGCACGAACGACTTGAATGAGGGTAACGAGTCTGTCGAATCTCGGGCGAGGCAGTGATGAAGCTTTGAGTCGCGACTCACTGAGGGTACTCAGCCGAGTGGCCAGCTACTCCGACCATTAGCAACCCAACATGTTGCAAGAACATCAAACGCGAACAAGAAGCCTTTCAAATCCCTCGAGCATGCATGCAACGATGAGCCATCTCATTCGCCCCCTCTTCCTTCATGGCTCGACCGAGAGCCTGAAGAAATCCCATTCGTCCCCATGGACTCTCCCTCTACCTCCTCATAGTGCACTCAACATTGCCTTTCCAGACCACGAATTCTCAGACGTTCGTCCCGCCAATTTCCAGAAAGAAAAGAGCTGGTGAAACGGGTCATTTTTGAGTAAGACGAATGTGTGACGTGGTTCTAGGATCAACTCACCTGTTTATGATAGAAATGGAAGGGCGATCGGTATTGAATGTACTACCAATGGAGGACCATTAGCCATCGCAAAGGCTAGACGGTTAGTAGTCGTTTCTGCTGGTGCCATGGATTCGCCTGGCATTTTGGAACGATCAGGCGTCGGGTCCTCGTCTATCTTGAAGCGGCATAACATTCCTATCATCGTCGACTTGCCACGTGTCGGAGAGAATTACCAGGGTATGTCCATTCAGCCACGAACGTCTGATTATGACAAAAATGAATACTATTTTACACGTGTTAGATTGGCTGAACTTGCGTGTTGTTTGTTACATAACGGATGAAAAGGATACTATGGATGACGTTTGGTCGGGTCCAGAAGCAACTAATCGTGAGTCTACATGTTAATCATGCTATGTGATACAAATCATTAATCTCACTGTCAGAACACCTAAGCGAGTGGCAAGATACGGGAAAAGGAAAGATTGGTATCAAGTTCGCCGTCATGAGTATATCACCTCTTAGCTGGGTAATGTCGCTTTTGTAGTGGCATTGAAGCCCTTGCGAAGTTACGCCCAACAGAAGACGATCTGAAAGTACTGGGACCCTATTTCAAGTCGAGATGGGATTCATTTTTCAAGAGTCAACCAGACAAACATGCAGGCATTGTTACAGTGCTGGCTGGGTATGTCTTTGCGTTGCATCTCGTTCCAAAATTGACTACTCACGAGAACCATCCGTCAGTTTACCGCCTTTGTATACAAGAGTTCTCGGAAGGCGTTCTGCCTAATTTATATGGCTGTGAGGAGAAATGTCAATTTCGTTTGCATTCCATTGACTTGCTGGATTCAAGGCGTACATGGAATCGATTGGAAAAGTGCACATCAGCGATGGCCAAGATCCCAATTCGCCGCTAGACTTTGATCCTGGCTTCTTATCCAAGTGCGTCCCATAATCCCATTCTACTTTGTACCTACTGACAACTTTAGCAAATAGATCCAGCAATGTGGCACTGATCAGCTGGCTATACAAACATGCCCGCGAACTTGCCTGACGTCTGCCTTCATATCGAGGAGATGTCTGTAAAGGAATCCAAGATCGGATTTCCTCTAGCGCAGTCCTTTAGACTGGCATGAAGGATTAGTGGTCGAACGACCACTATGCTAGAATAGGATATAAAGGGGAGGAACCCCAGTAGAGGCAAAGTCTCTACTCACTTGGTTATAGAATCAGAAAAATAGGGATTTAGAAGAACTGGGTAGTTCTGTAGTTTGTTGAGAGTTATGAGAGAGAAGGAACAACAGAAGTTGTTATTGTCAGAGGGTGGAACCCTCTGGTATATATACTACACAGAGTGTTTGTACTTATTTACTGTATAGCATACATATAAGGTAAATTGGAAATAGGGTAAGGGGTTGTTCCAACCCTTGACCCTGGGTTGTGATAAGGCTATGAATAGTATCCAATAAGATAAATAGCTCTTATCTGAATGAGTCAGAATGATGAAATATGACTCATCCTTATCTATGATGTCATGGTCTGGACCAATGATGTCATATGGAATCATCTAGAAGGTTCTAGTAAAAGAATGTTCTAGAATGATTATGTAAGTAGAATATGAGTAGCGTATAATGTTTCAGATGAATAAGATCAATAAAGAACTTATGAAACAATATGAGTAATGTGATTAAGTAATCACATTCTCAACACTCCTCCTCGCTAGAATATTCAAGAAGTAGGGAATTTGATGAGACCAATGGATTTGATTCCTTTCTCAAAATTGATTTTGCCCAAGTTCTTGGTGAACATATCTGCGTGTTGATCACCTGTTTGAACGTAGTATAGAAGGACTTCTCCAAATTCGATTGCTTCACGAATGTAGTGATCATCTTTTCGGATGTGTTTTGTTCGTCCTTCTTGTGCTGGATTTTGGGCTAAAAACATTGCACCTTGGTTGTCTACACACATTGGTATAGGACCAAGTTTGATTTTGAGCTCGGAATAGACATTTCTTATCCATTGAATTTGTTTGGCACATTCTGTCATGCCGCAGTATTCTGCTTCAGTGGATGAAAGTCTAACCCTCTTTTGGCGTCTTGTTAACCAGGAGATTGGGTTGTTGGCTAGTGAAATGACATATCCAGTTGTGGATCTGGATGTTTCGATGTCACCAGCCCAATCAGTATCACAATATGCTATCATGCCATTGTTGTTCCCTGTTCCATTGTATTGAAGACATAGATCTGGATGTGATGAAAGGTATTTGACAATATACATTGCCTTATCCAGATGTTCTTCTGATGGATTGGCAGAGAACTGCGACATTTTGATAACAGCATATGAGATATCTGGTCTAGAGCCGAGCATGATGTAGAGCAATGATCCGATGACCGATTGATACTTGCTCCGAAGGGTTGGATTTGCTTCTTGAATATTGGTTTTGGGATTATAACCAGTAGGAAGTGGAACATTTGTAGGTTTGCAATTTTCTTGACCAAAACGTTTGATGACTTTGTCTGCGTAGCGAGTTTGATCAAGAGTTATGATTCGTTTCTTCCTGTCTCTGGTGATTCTCATTCCCAAGTATTCTTTAGCTTCTCCAAGGTCTCGTGATTCCCATTTCTTCATGAAAATCTTTTTTGCTGTGAGAACTTTGTGTTTGTTGCTACCCATGAATGAGCCCATGTGGTAGCACTTTGCAAACAATTCCGGGTGGCCTGCATGACAAAAGACCGAGATTGACAGCTCAGCCCTGGATGGGCCCGAGGGTTCTATGAACGTGAAAAATGAGTGGGCCTGAGATTCAATATCACCGTACAATACAAACAGGCCGGCCATCTGATAGTGGCATGAAACACGAATGATACGCTCAGGCCTGGTGGCTGAGGATTGGACCGAGACTGTACAATGCGCTCGGGCCTGTCTACTGAGAGTCATACTGAAAATGTACAATATGGTCAGGCCTTCTGTGCAAAGAATCATACTAACAACGTCAAACACGCTCAGGCCGATCTATTGAGAGTGATACCAAAAACGTACCATGCGTTCGGGCCTGTTTGCTAGGAGTGATACCGACAGCGTACAACGCGCTTGGGCCTATTTACCAAGACTGGTGCCA
>JBBPTK010000530.1:0-14215 GCA_038094135.1 Spongiforma cf. squarepantsii
TGGAAAATTGTCATCATTTACAGAATACCATGCTGTTTCACAATCATCTAATTTTTGATGCTCGGGAAACCAGGTTTACGTACCAATCCATCCTTAATTCCGTGAACTCCAACGGCCAGTGTTCCTAATTCCCACCTTGTCCTCAAGGTGGTTTCATTTTATCCCTAACAATGACAGCAGACTGGGAAGTCATATAACCACTCTGCGACAATGACAGAAATGACCACAGGAGACTGTTCGGGGTTACAATGTATCAGTGAGACAATGTTGTGACGCTCATGGAGTAAAAATGAGCTCAGTGACGTGCTGAGTTAGCGTCATGATCCCAAGATGCGGTGTTTTCAGTGAGTGAGTCTGGTACCGGCAAGGTTGACGTGGTTAAACAATCGATGACCGGAGTATGCCTTTCGTTTGCTGGAATGCATATGAGACACCGCGGTGATCGCCATTCAAGTTGCGATATTATGCATTCATCGTGCGGACCAAGTTACTGTTGAAACGGAACATGAAGGCTGCTTACTGATATTCACGAGTGCTCAAGTACGTGCCTTAATTTCGTGAAATCCGCGAGAAGTTGGCGTACTCGGATGATCATGATCACGAAAGCGAAGTCTGGCCGGCACAATAACACGATGCCGGATCTGGTGCGGCCTCGGCGGATGTGATCGCGTTTCGCGTTGACAGGGCGTCGGTTTCAGTAGAAATTGCCAGGTGCCAACAGGTGTTGACAGTGAAAGTCTCGAGAACAGTGATATAGTAGCATTGGATGGGATCAGATTCGACTTGCCTTGAGTCTTGACCCAGAGTATGGAGAAAAGCGAAAGGCAAACGAATCGAGGATGAGCACAACCGGTTCAGTATTTCACTAAGAGGTAGTATTGCTAAATCACATAAGTTACCTCGTTTGAAAGCTGTGGCATTACAACATCGGAAGGAAGGGTCTTGTCTTATCCTCATCACAGACAAATATGAAACGATAAGAGTGATGCGATTATGACATGTGTCGCTGGTGAAAAAAAGGATCCGTGGACATCAACAAAGAGAACAAAATACATACGCATACTATCTCGAACACTGAAAATGTCAAACATACAAATCAACTAGTATGAGACAGGCTTCCCAAACACGGTCAAAGGCTTGGTCTAGATATCTCCCTCAATGGGCAACGACGCAATTGATCTCGATCGCCTGGAATGAAAGAATCATCAGCCTTAACGTAGCAAGAAGTCCAACCCCAAACATACTTCGTTGGCTTGAACCAGTCCTTGCTTCAATGAGGGTACTAGAGTCACAGGGAGCCTGTAGGGGATGCGTCGCTTAGTGCTAGATATGCATCATAGCAATGACTTACCGAATTCCCATTGAGTTCATAATCCGATATTCAAGCATGTCGCAGATTGTTTGGTGAACATGGAAATCTGATACGTGGAACCGAGACTACAGAACGTCAGTCTTCAAATTTTAAACTATCGCATTCGGATATGCCTTGGCAACAGCAGGCAACGTTTCCTCCACCGGACCAGAAATTAGTGCGATTCTTGTCACTTGCTCAGTACAGTGTTTGAATGCAATGAGCGGTTGATAAACCAGTAAAATTGCTCAATGCGCATTTTCAAGTGTCGTAGTACATCGGTGTGTAAACTCAAATAAAGAAGGATTGAATGTCCTATTCAATGATGCGGTGTGGAAGCTTACCAGCCAACCAGTTGACAAATAATTTGTTGGGTCTCACATCTCCACTTGACCTCGGGGCTAAGTTCCGGCCCGCTGAGCGATCCTGGTTGTCAAGCAAGCTGCGAGTTGAACGATGACAGAGGGAAAACGTCAACGGATAACATTTGTGGGCGTTGGAGTTGAGAGAGGGAGCGGAGGGTGGAGGCTAGAAGAAAGAGTGAGGGTAGGGGGAAGAAAGAGTGAGGGCGCGCGAGCATACCTAGCAGTGCGAGGCGGGAGGAAAGAAGAAGCGCTGCCACTGCCACAGGCAGCCCAGAGTCGCCGTAACGCATTGCGGTATCCCGGAAAGAAATAGTCGGATTGGCGGTACGTAGTGCAATGACTGTGTCGCTAGTTGACAGAGCGATGCACCTGGCTTGGTCTGGCTGTGGATACTCGGCGTGGTCTCATTGGACACGTCGAGATAGTCAATCTCGTCATCGCGAGAAAGCACAAGAAGATGGCTGCTGTCGCTGGCAAGATACGAGAAAAAGGAACCTTTTCCGCTGCAGGCTGCATTGCCACGTGCGCGCTGTGACATGTGACATGTGACTTCCGACGCTTCTTGGCGAGTCCGATTCCGAATTTTTAACCCTCAACTAGAGTTGGGCTGGGCACCATCAGTTCTAACCGATTCGGCTCACCACAGTCAACCGACACTGTATACCCCCTCTTTACCGCCACTCAGACCATCAGTAGCACTCTATCGAGATCATGAAACTCCCGTATGTTCATTGGTATCAACACGACCGATACCACCAAAGTTTACTCCAACGGTGAACCCGACCAAATTCGTTCAACAGGTGAATACCCTCCGCTTCGTTCTCGAAGTCGTCCAACTCCAGACTTTACCTCCTCAGATTATCACCATGTCGAAATGCGATGGTCTCGTCTCCGGTTTTCGTCCGAGCATCATAAATTGCCAAACCACGTCAACCAAAACGGTCTCTCTCGCGCTGCCATCACTGCCCCCCTTCCCCTCTCGAGACCACTTATGTCGATCTCCAGAACTTCAAATGTGGACTCAAGCTCTGCATGATCTAGTTCAAAGTGGCAAAAATACGCCACATTGGAGTGAGCTCGAAACTTTACTGGCAATTTATGCACCTCAACGAAATGGCTCGCCGAAAGGGGTGGAACCATGCTCGTGAGTACGCAAGCTGAATACGTATTCGTTGTTCTGCCTCGAGGAAGTAAGCATCGTCTTCTTTGTACAGCTCGTTTTGTCGCTGGTATCATCTCGCCGTAGGAACCCGAGATGCTTGCATATTATCAATTCTACGGGATCGACGACATCCCTTGGGTACCTCTTCTTTCTGGAGATCTCATGCATCTCGTCTGCATGGATTCCCGTGCACTCAATTCCACCAAAGGCACCGCATCCGAGAAGACGCCGATAAGATGATCATTGACCAGTGCTTTGCTTGAGCGTAGTCGGCAAGACGCAAGGCAGGTGCAGCCATAACTCAGGCATAGCGACCGTCCCGCAAGCCCCCTTCGTTGACCCCGGAGTTGGTCAGAGCAGGGAATCCGGCTCAACTATGCTGTGAGCTTTTGCGTACATAGACAATGAAGAGGTAGCAGGCGGAGAAGAAGCAGGGTACCTAGGCACCCACCACAACAGAGGCTAGATTTGCTTGTCCTGGATGGACACCATCACTGACATTGCCAGCTCGGACGAGACCACGGCCTGGAAAAATCGCAATCAGGAACCGAGTTTCGAAGACCTGCTCTGCAGCCTCGACAAGACACCTCCGGTATCAGCGTTGGTATTGGCATCGACACTAGCATCGTTGACGTCATCACCGTCCCTTTACCCTTGTCGAAATGATCTCGATCTCAATATTTCAAGTTGACGGTTTCTCTGTCTCACTGGGAGTCAGATGTGTCTTCATCGAACCAACTACACAGTATACCAGTAACAATTGTGTGAAATAATTGCGACTGGTTTACTCTGCAGTTGATATGTACTCGTCTTAGGTAGTAGAAGGCGATGAAAGTGTTAGAAGGGGATTGATATCAAGGTAGTATTGTACGCCTCCTTTGTTGATGGTCTGTCGCCTTGTGTTACGGACTCTTAACCGATGGCTGGCAGCCGCCGCTTGTTCGAAACCTTACTAACTTAGGGCGTGTACATGCATTTGGCAAGTCTCGACAGGGTCTTCTAAATCGCATGGTACAGCGACCAAAACATTGACCGGGATAATGACTTCTATTCGCGCTCCCGTCTCCTCACCCTCGCCTATAGCGTTTACTCCCGTTATACATGGCTTTGATTGTTGATATGTCCTTGGCGGAGACTGCAGCTGGTCTGGACGGCGCATTCACTAGCATTCCGATCATGTGCATTTGATTGGATTATCACACGTCACTGACTTTTCGATTTCATTCGACTATCTCCACGTCAGAGACCTGAGCAAGTGCGACATACCAGCAGGTAGATTGACTACGGCATATGAGATCAGGGATGCATGTATGAGAACCGGGTTCTTCTATGGTGCGTCGTCCATATTCAATTGTCATGGGGCCTCCTCGCAAGGACTAACCAATCCTATTCTTCCGAGTAGTACGAAACCACGGCATTCCCCAACCGTGTTTCGACAATGTCTTCAATGAAGCGCGGACATATTTTGACCTTCCGATGACCACAAAAATGAATGTACGTCTATTCTTTTCCTATCATCTAACATCATCTGCCAGTTGACACCATCACGAAAGCTATACAGCAAAAAACTTGGCAATTTCAAAGGTTACAACCCGCCCTTTGATTTGAACGTCAGTGAAGTTGAGAATGGCATGGGTGACTATCACGAAGCGTTTGTCGTTGGATGGGAAGAAATCGAAGCACAAGCGCCCGTCGAAAAAAAGGAAAATCATGACAAATTGGCACTCCCAAACGTATGGCCTACTGACGACCATCCAGAATTCAGAGAGGCTTGCCTTGGATACTAGTGCGTCCGAGTCGGTCACTGAGGAATATCGAGTTCGCTTATCACCTTGCAATTTACAGTCACGCGGCGGTCAAACTCGGCAAGTCGTTGTTTCCCCTATTCGCTCTTGCGCTCGAATTACCAGAGGCATATTTTGACGACAAGGTATACGGGCTGGTTCATTTCTACTTCATGATGGTTCTGAACGTGCTTGAAATGTCTCCAGACGCGACATTCGGCAGCATTTATGAGATTAGTGCATTATCCAGCACACCAGGACGGGTGTCCCAACCTTGACAAAGATGCTTTCTCAGGTGTGGGGGCGCATACCGAGTACTCATACCATCCCTTTCCCTTTTTGAACTATTCTCATTCGCTTCTCTCGTAGCTACCAGGTCGGGGAGCGAATGAAGACGACCTTTACAATCGTTGACGCCGCCTTGTCCTTTCATAGTGTTTCACCATTCTGTGGCAGCAACCTGGCATTCAAGCTCTTCAAGTCATGAACTCGGAGAAGAAGTGGATCGATGCACCTCCTATTGAAGATGCGTTGGTCATCAAGTAAGTCATATTTCAACGATATTTCCTATGGTTAATAGGTATCGTTAGCATTGGTGATCAACCGGCCATGTGGACGAGTGAGTAATTTCTCTATTTTCCACGAGAATGCGAGGACACTGGAGGTCGTTGGTTGGATAGACGATGTTTTCAAGTCCACCCTTCATCGTGTGGTGAACAGCAGTGGAAAGGATCGGTATTCTATTCCGCTATTCTTTGGTACTGATCACCATGTTAACATCGAGGTGCGCGATCATTCGATACCGGATGGTCAATGCTCACATACACCTCATAGGCTATACCGAGTTGTGTGGATGCTGACAGGCCGGCAAAATATAGCCCAGTTATCGCTGGAGAATACGTGAAGAAACGGGTCCAAGATGAATATCGTAAGGCGTAGATTTTGACGACGCCGTAATCCATGTATGCGTTTCCATGGCTCTATAACCCTCTTGCATAAACTCTGAAGGATGACAGGAAAAACGCCTTGTATAGTATCCTACACAGATCTGTAAGGCCCCGGTCGCCAGTCGTGACATGTGACATCCCATCGACAATCGGCCGACGCTGCGCAGTGCGTATGCCCTCCTTTACCGCCGCGTTCAGACCATCATCAGTCTCACTCCTGTTTAGCATTGGGCCCTGTACGAGGAGCAGTCCCTCGAGATCATGAAATCCCCGTATGTTCATTGATATCAACATGACCGATACACACCAAGGTCTACTCCAAGTCTCCAACGGTGAACCCGAAGCTCGTTCAATAGGTGAATATTCTCTGCTTCGTTCTCGAAGTCGACCAGCTCCAGGCTTTACCTTTACCACCTCCTCAGATTATTATCGCGTCGAAATGCGATGGTCTCGTCTCCGGTCTTCGTTCAAGCACCACAAACTGCCAAACCACGTCAATCAAGGCGGACTCTCTCGCGCTACCATCACGACCCCCCTTCCCGTCTCGAGACCGCTTACATCGATGTCCGGAACTTCAAATGCGGACCCGAGGTCTCCACAAGAGAGACGATGAAAGCTCTGCATGATCTAGTTCAAAGCGGCAAAATGTGCCACATTGGGGTAAGCTCGAAGCGTTGCCGGCAATTTATGCACCTCAACTGGATGGCTCGCCGAAAGGGGTGGAACCACATTCGTGAGCACGCGAAATGAACACGTACTCGTTGCTCCACCTCGAAGAAGTTAGCATCGCCCTTTTTGTACAGCTCGTATTATCCCTGGTATTATGTGCTATAACTCCTATTGGTTCTCTCTGCCGTTGGTTTCTGCTCAACTGGAGGTGGAGCTCGATATGATAGAGGGTGTCGCAGGATGTTAAGGTAGCATTTTATGTCGCTCTATTAGCATGTTTTCAAGGAAGGCTATGGATATGTTGGACTGCTACTGGAGTCTACGGTACGCCGCTTTCATCCTCAAAGTTGGCATCACGTCCTCACTTGAAGTCAAATCTGCGCTACTGTCGATCCAATAAGATTCGGCAAGCGAAAAGAGGTGATTTACACAAGTACCCATCTACAAGCTTGAATTCGGCATCAAGGATATGAGCGCGCAGATTGTGACGGTGGTATGTTGGCATGTTTCACCTCTTTTTTCTTTACATATTGATATATTGTGGCTTACTATGATATGTACGTATAAGGTCCGTGAGAGCCTGAGAGATGGGCCTACCAGTTGTCCTTTAACTCTACATTACTGCAGTGTGTTCATTTGATTTGATACTTTTCTTTCTCTCTTTTCTTTCGTTTCGTTACCGTTCGCTGCATTATCGATCAACCTTCTATTATCATACGCATCACAGGGACACGTTCGTGGAACGACGCATTATTAAGTATGCAAATACTGCAGCAAGCACCGGATCACATCGTTGTTCCTCTGGCGAACTGTCCCCTGACATCCCTGACTTCTTCGAAGCCGAAACCCTGTTATATTGTGCTGTGCGTCGATCCATCAAGGAGTAGGCCAATGAGGACGTTTCAGTTGCCATCACAAACCTTGACCTTGGCATGGAGGATGTGAGCACCAGCCATGTTGACAATGATCGTATCCCTCATGTAGCTCATATTAGTAATAGAACATACTTGTGAGAGTCCGCTTCTCGCGGTTCGGCGCACAAAAGAGAAGGTGTCTGTTATCGATCGCTTGGTGATCATTGCGTTAGGGACGGATCATGTGCTGATTGCCACCCTGCGACCTGGGTAAGGTTCGAACGCTCGTGACAGATCTTGATACTGATAAGAGTGTATCCTCTGTTTCGTCTTCGAAGGAGGATGAATTGGCCCGGGCTCTTTTTCCCATGGGCCATTGCTGTGGTAGCCTGAACTTGAAATATGCTTGATAGGCGTGTAACAGCCTTCAGCATTATCCACACACTAAACGGCATGCAGATCCGAATCCGTCAGTTTCAGAATTGATTACCTTGTTATTGTGTGGTTCAGAATGCCAGGGCCCAAGGGCAAGATCCTGCACCATCCGATCCTGTCTCCACGGACTCCCGCTCGACACTGAAGATTTTACCCTGACTTCGCTCTCATGGAGTCTATACATGACTCGCGAGTCAAACTTGTGTTGAAGTCATCGTGACTTAGGGGAGTAGTATGCAGATAAGAAGGCATGGATTCCTAGCTTCATCAACTGTTGATCTCGGCAATAGTCTGTACGTACGGTCTTTTGCTCTGTCGGTGGTTGTACTTTAGGTAAATTGTTTACTGGCACTGCGGGAAGAGATCATGCACCATATTTCATTGAACCTTCAGTTCCGAGTCGTAATTCCACCAAATTGCTCAGCGTAATATTACACAAAATCGAAAAAAAAAAGTATTGAGCGGTGCAAGACATCATAAATTGAAACTGAAATGATTCCACCCCGGTGTGCAAAATGCGGGCTGTGTGACCTATACCGCATGTGATATGTTATTTCCCCTTGGCACCTCCTGAATATCCTCCGAGTCCGGCTCTTCGTTCGGTCCAACTTCGGGCTCGGCAAACACGATTGCCGAACCAATGGCATGGTTATTAGACTCTGACTCGAGTGTCGACAAACCAAACCCACTGTCAAACCCACTGCCTATATGTCCTCTTCGAACATCATTAGCATACATTTCTCGTACGCTGATGATGAATCGAGGTAGTGAAATGAACATAGGGACTGGTTGCACAATATTCATTATAATGAGCTGCCATCCTGGTATTGATGTTTGATCCCATCCAGGCCAGAGACTTGCAAGAAAATAAGTCATCACTCTACAATACAACAGCCAACATTGTCAGTATGAATTCTCAACTTTAAATGAGTAGTGTATTGAAAATGCCAGCAACTGAAGACATTGTGGGGAAGGATGAAGTGCAAACTTACACAGCAAAGTATATGACACCCTGTTTGACCAGCAAGCTCATATACATATTGAATTTCCATTTCTTTGTCATGCAGTACAACTGATATGACTCCTGCAAGAATTGAATAATTGCAAGTATGCACAATGTTCCACCATATAGAAGTTGCAAACTGATGGTTGCCTTATCCACAGCAGATGTTATGTCAGCTTCAATATTGTCAGGTGATCCATAGTTGCAAAATGAAGAGCTTGGAATAGTGGTAGTTGCTGTGTACCATTCAAGTTGTGCAATTGATAAGTGTCATGTGTCTTTTCTGGTCAAAGTCATCACATACTCATGATATGATTTACTATAATACTGTCAGTGATATGGTCTGCAATGGTCATGATTGTTTGCAAAGTAAACAGGACAAGGAGAGTGATGAGAATTGGCCTTGATTGATTATACATTGCCCACACACGGAGTATCATTGACACTGTGGCCACCATTATCATCCACTCTTTCTAGGGATTAAATCAACTGTATGGAAGTAACTCACTGTCTGCTGCACTGAAAAATAGAATAAAGACCCAATCTCCAGTGATATACAATATACCACCTAGAAGTATGTAGGAATTGAGCTGAGAACAAGCAAAGGGATCAAAAATAGATACTCACATCTATTCAATAGATACAAGTGAATTAGATCAGAATCAAAATAATGAAAGTAGTGCAAATACATGCATCTGTATATGTATCTTAGTATGCTTATTATCTTCACTATCATTAAAATTACTTACCTTTTCTACACTAACAAAAATACTGTTGTCTTTAGTAAATTCAGTGGTTGGAAACTAAATTATTGGAATGCAATGACCACTTACCAAGCACATTCAAGCTGATGAAGTGGTTGAAATATATATGCTGTGTTCAACATCAATATCATTATGAGACAATATAGACTCACAGAAGGGCAAGAAGCCCTACATAGCGAACCTGTTACAATACTCAGGTATTAATATTTATGTACTGATAAACCTAATACACACCAGAACAAACAGTGTTGAAACCAAAGTCCAAGATTTTGTCTGGTATGATCTGTCAGTAACTTGCTGTTTTTGGTAAGCAATGATTTGCAGACCCAGATGTATTCTATCTAGATATGTGATAAGTTAGCAATGAAGTATGCTTGCTGAAAACAATAGCAATACAGACCTCTTTGGAAAATGTAATCACTAAGAACTTATAGGTTGATGGATTGCACACAAGTAGTTCCAGTTGCTTACCATAATCATATCCAACAGCAGTGACAATTGCAACTGGAGAAAAAATATGCTATTATTCACATTTTAACACTGAAAACAAATCCTACCACTTATATAGTTATTCAGCTGATTGATGAATGCAAATTGTAGAGCAGCAGACATGGTTAAGATAGAGAGGTGCTAGCCAGCAATTACAGGAAGACAAAATTGTATGAGCAGGAAGAAGTTCTGAATCTGCAGTTTCCGGGAAGAGCCAACATTATTATAAGATTCCCGGCATACAAAATATAATCATGTTGCAATTGGCAAATCATCATCATTTACAGAATACCATGCTATTTCACAATCATGCAAATTTTGATGCTCGGGAAACAAGATTTACGTACCAATCCGGGCCATCATTGATTCCATGAATTCCAACAGCCAGTGTTCCTAGCTCCCACCTTGTCCTCGAGGTGGTTTCATCTTATCCCTAACAATGATAGCAAACCAGGAAGTCATATAACCACTCTGTGACAATGACAGAAATGGCCACAGGACTGTTCGAGGCTACAATGTATCCGATGTGAGACAGTGTCGTGATGCTCACTGAGTAAAAATGAGCTCGGTGAGCTCGGTGACACGCTGAGCTAGCATCATGATCCCACGATGCGGTGTTTTCAATAAGCGGCGAGTCTGTACCGGTAAGGTTGACGTGGTTGAACCATCAATGGTCGGAGTGTGCCTTTAATTTGCTGGAATGCATATAGGACACCGCGGTGATCACTATTGCGATATTATGCATTCGTTGTACGGACCAACTGTTAAAACGGAACACGAAGGCTGCTTAAGATCGGTATTCACGAGTGCTCGAGTACGTACTCGGATGATCATGATCACAAAAGCGGAGTCTAGCCAGCACAATAACATGATGTCGGATCTGGAGCGGCCTTGGCGGAGATATGATCGCATTTCGCTTGATAAGACATCGGTCTCAGTAGAATTGCCAGGTGCCGACTGGTGTGGACAGTGAAAGTCCCAGTGGTAGCATTGGATGGGATTAAATTCTATTTGGTTTGAGCCTTGACCCAGGGTACGGAGAGAAGTGAAAGGCAAACGAATCAGGGACGAGCACAACCGCTGGGCAGCCCGGTTCAGTATTTCACTTCCCGACATCAGTTATCTCGTCCGAAAGCTGTGGCATTATGGCATTGGAAGGGACTTGTCTTATCCTCATCGGAGACAAATATGGAATGATAAGAGTACTGCGATAACGGGAATTTATGACATGCATCGCTGGTGAAAAAAAACAAAGAGAACAATATACATACGCATACTATCTCGAACACTGAAAAATGTCAAACATACAGGTTAACTAGTATAAAAGAATCATCAGCTTTAATGTAGCAAGAAGTCTAACCTCAAACATACTTCGTTGGCTTGAACCAATTCTTGCTTCAATGAGGGTACTCGAGCTCGATTGTCGGAGTGAGCGTGAGTCCATTTGCATAGTAGTAGGAAAGTTGTTGAAGTCCATTGCGCCATCACCAAGAGACTCTAGCCTTTCCATACAACGTCGCCGGGAGCCCGTAGGGGATGCGTCGGTTAGTGCTAGATATGCATTGTCGCAATGACCTACCGAATTCCCATTGAGTTCATAATCCAACCATCTTATTCAAGTACGTCACAGATTGTTTGATGAATATAGAAATCTAATACGTGGAACCGAGCCTATAGAACGTCAGTCTTCAAATTTTAAACTACTGCATCAGGACATGCCTTGTTGACAGCAGGCAACGCTTCCTCCACCCGACCAGAAATTAGTGCAATTCTTCCCACTTGCTCAGTACAGTGTTTGAATGCCAGGGAGCAGTTGATAAAACAGCAAAATAGGCTCATCAAGATTTCCGGTGCTCGACGCGCACTTTCTAGTGTTGTGGTACATCGGTGTGTAAACTCTAATGAAGAAGGATTGAATGTCTTATTCAATGTTGCGGTGTGGAACCTTACCAGCCAACTAGTTGATAAATAATTTGTTGGGTCTTGACCTCGGGGCTTTCCGCCCGCTGAGTGATCCTGGTTGTCAAGCAAGCTGCGAGGGTTGGGATGGGTACCGAGCAGTGCAGTTGAACGACGACAGAGGGAAAACATCGCCAGATAACGTCGATGGACGGTTGGAGTTGAGAGAGGGAGTGGAGGGCGGGGCTAGAAGAAAGAGTGAGGGTGAGCGAGCATACTTAGCAGTGCGAGGCGGGAGGAAGCAAGAAGCGCTGCCACTGCCGCACGCAGCCCAGAGTCGCAGTAACGCATTGTAGTATCCCAGAAAGAAACAGTTAGATTGGCGGTACGTAGCTGCAATGACTATGTTGCTAGTCGACAGAGCGATGCACCTAGCTTGGTCTTGCTATGGATACTAGACCATGTAGGCAGTGTGGTCCCATTGTACACGTCGAGAAGTCGATCTTGTCATCGCGAGAAAGCACAAGAATTTGGCTGCTGTCGCTGGCAAGATACGAGGGTCGTTTTCAGCTGAGCTGCATTGAAACACGGAACGATAGTCACGCCCTGCAACATGTTATGACATGTGACTTCTGACATCCGAGTTTTTTAACCCTCAACTAGAGCTGGGATTCTAACCCAGGAGCTACAAGATTCGATTCACTCGGCTGACACTGTGTACCCCCTCTTTACCACCCTTCAGACCATCAGTCTCGCTCTGGGTCCTGGACAAGGAGCACTCTATCGAGATCATGAAATCCCCGTATGTTCACTGGCGATACCACCGAAATCTACTCCAATGGTGAACCCGACCAAACTCATTCAACAGGTGAATATCCTCCGCTTCGTTCTCGATCAAGTCGTCCAACTCCGGATTTTACCTCCTCAGATTATCATCATGTCGAAATGCGAAGGTCTCGTCTCCGGTTTTCGTTCAAGCATCACAAACTGCCAAACCACGTCAACCAAAGCGGTCTCTCTCGCGCTGCCATCACGGTCACCCTTCCCGTCTCGAGACCGCTTATGCCGATCTCCGGAACTTCAAATGCGACCCCAAGGTCTCTGCAAGAGAGGCGATGAAAGCTCTGCATGATCTAGTTCAAAGTGGCAAAATGCGCCACATTGGAGTGAGCTCGAAGCGTTACTGGCAATCTATGCACTTCAACGAAATGGCTCGCCGAAAGGGGTGGAACCATGCTCGTCAGTACGCAAGCTGAATACGCATTTGTTGCTCTACCTCGAAGAAGTAAGTATCGTCTTCTTTGTACAGCTCGTTTCATCCCTAGTATCATCTCGCTGTAGGAACTTGAGATGCTTGCGTATTGTCAATTCTATGGGAATCTAGGACAAGCACTGACATTACCGGCTCGGACGAGACGGCGGCCTGGAAAAATCGCAATCGGGGACCGAGTTTCGAAGACCTACTCTACAACCTCGACAGGTATCAACAACACCTCCGGTATCAGCATTGGCATTGGCATCAACACCAGCATCATTGAAATCACCACCATCCTCTCAGCCTCATCGAAATGCTCTCAATCTCAATATTTCCGATTCTCTGTCTCACTGGGGTCAGATGTGTCTTCATCGAACCAACTACACAGCGTACCAGTAACAATTATGGGAAATAATTGCGACTGGTTTGCTTTGCAGTTGGTATGCACTCATCTTAGGGAGTAGAAGGCGATGAAGGAGTTGGAAGTGGGGTTCCATATGATAGAGGGTGTCGTAGGAAGTCAAGGTAACATTGTATATTGCTTTACTTGTTGGTGGTCTGTCGGGAAGGTGGTCTGAAATGACATTGTATTACGGACTCTTAGTCGATTAGCTGGCACCTTCAGGCCAGTTACCACTTGTTCGAAGCCGTCCACTGGGTTTGACATTAAGCTAAGGCTACGTTGAAGTTAGACAATCGAGCCTTCGACTGTCAGGGTCATTCAATGACCCCTCGCATTCGGACAACCTGCGTGGTATGGCGAGCAAAAAATTGACCGGGATAATGGCTTCTATTCGCGCTCCCATCTTTTCATCCTCACCCATTGCGTTTACATTGCTTTGATTGTCGATATGTCCTTGGCGGAGACTGCAGCTGGTCTGGACGGCGCATTCACTAGCATTCCGATCATGTGCGTTTGGTTGGATTATCACACATCACTGACTTGTTTATTTCATTCGACTATCTCCACGTCAGAGACCTGAGCAAGTGCGACACACCAGCAGGTAGATTGGCTACGGCATATGAGATCAGGGATGCATGTATGAGAACCGGGTTCTTCTATAGTGCGTCGTTGATATCATTGTCGTGGGACCTCCTCGCGAGGACTGACCATCACTGAAACATCAAGCGAGCTATAAACCTATATCTGAGATTATAATGTACGTATTGCTCACAATTGTGCACAATCTGCCAATACAAAAGATAATGGCATATATAGGTTTAAATAGCTTCTACCC
>JBBPTK010000531.1:0-14202 GCA_038094135.1 Spongiforma cf. squarepantsii
TATGGCGTTTTCGTCTTGACGACGTTGCAGAAGGAACTCGAGGTCGAAAACAACACCTTGGTTCGGCTGACTACGTATCACGAGCTCAACGTATGTGCCTCTTCCGTTGTACTTCGTTCTCTCCTCAAGCGCTTGACAGTGCATCCGAGTTGTATTCCGATTCCTGTTCACCGTACCGATCATCATTCTCGGTGTCGATGGCGTCCGACCTCATCAACACATCAACGATAAAATGTACGTCACCCCCATTGCTTTTTTTATCCTTGTCTCTCTTTCGAGATGAGCTGACGCCTGCCCTCGGCCCGGATCCGTTCGATCTTAGGTTTCCGACTGGTGAGACCGATTTGTTTTAATAGACCTCATTTGCTGACGACGACCATGCATATGATTAGATTTCCTCGCCATCATAGCCGGTATCGGTTGTGTCGTGTCTTCAGGAATCACTCTCGTCGTACGTGTCGTTTCCATCGATCCTGTTATATTCACGAGCGTTATCGAACACAGATTTTCTTCCCACGTTCGATCCCGGATGAGATAGCGCACAAAGAACGACGGCGTTTGCGACCCAAAGCTCGCCAACCAAACCGCAACAGACCTTCCGCATCCTCGTTTTGGACGAGAGGCGGCAGTGGTAGCGCAGGTACGGGCGACAGCGACGACAACGACAACGACGCCTTGTCGTATATCAGCGTCGTACCCTCCAAGATGGATCTCGGCACGCTAGACATTGCAGGAGACTCGCTCGCGGGCCTGCCGACCCTCCCCTCCGACGCGCGTGCGGACACGTATGCGTATGATCATTCCGATACGGACGTGGGGCATCACGCGAACGGGTCGGCCAGTATGAGTATGGCGGGGTTACCGTCGTACGACGTCGCAGCGCGTCTTCCTCGCGATCCCCCGCCACCGCTGCTTCCTCGCTCCCATCGTCATCATCCACATCATCATCCCTCTCCTTCTCCGCCTCGTCATCAGCATCCATACGCTGTAGGAGGGAAGATGAGGATGGCATCACCGCCGGAAGAAGGAGAGACGGAAGCGGAGAGGGACAAGGGGCCGATGGCGCTCCAGCCGAACCGACTGAACCGATCTGGGGACGTGGAGCTCGGAGGTGTCCTGACACCGCACGAAGTGGACGTGATGAGGGCTCAGTCGACGCGTCGTTCGGAGGGCCCATCAGGCGATGGTGGTGAGAGGGGCAGACAGAGACGAAGTACCGGTGGCGCTAGTAGCGGTGTGAGCGGTGGTCGTAGTCAAAAACGGAGCGTGAGCAGTCTGGTGTACCAGTGGCGGTCGCCTATCGGTGCGTTCCTTTTTCGTTGGTATTCGTGGTGTGGATGCGGCATGTTGATGCGATTTTGTGTTGGGTTTGTTAGATATTGGGAGACCGTCATGTTCAGGATCGGAACACACAGGATCACCTTCTGTACACCGGTTTTTTGGAACTCATTGTGTGGTGTGCCCACCCAAGTCATGCAAAAATTAACAGAACTTTTGCTTTGTTTCATGTTCTAGTAGATGGTTTCCATCAAACAGAATTGTTCATAGGTAACTAGTTTTGGTCTAGTTGAATGGTCATGGACTACAAATCTCAGACCCATCAGTTCAAGCCAGATGTGGGACTGTAAATCTCATTGGATGGATTTTTGCCTTATTTTGGAGGTTCTAGTGGGTAATTTGTATTAAGTACTATTGGGACATGTAACTGACCTTGGTCTAATTGGATGTCTATGAGACTACAAATCTCAGACCTATCAGTTCAAGCCAGCTGTGGGACATTGGGCAGAATTTTGCCTTATTTTGTATGTTCTAGTAGATAATTTCTATCAAACAGAATTGTTCATAGGTAACTGATCTTAGTCTAGTTGGATGATCATGAGACTCATCATGGTCCAGTTGGATAACTCTAATGAGACTACAAATCTCAAAGGCATCAGTTCAAGTCAAGACATTGTGAGACTCTAAATCTCATGATGACCTAGTACCATTTTACCTTCTATTCTACATTCCAGTAAGTAACTTCAATCAAGGAAGCCTATTTACAAGCAACTGATCTTAGTCTAACTGGATGATGATGAGACTACAAATCTCAAATCCATCAGTTCAAGTCAAGCATGAGAATGTAAATCCCATTGAATGTATTTTTGCTTTGCTGCATGTGGTCTAATAGATCATTTGTATCAAGTATTATTATGGACACATAACTGATCTTGGTCTACTTGGATGTTAATGAGACTATTAAAGAAGTCACATGATCCAATAGAGAGAACAACTCTATGGATTGACTTCTCTGATGCAGGAAAGGAAAAAGGAAATAGTATACAATTAAGTATACTGACCTGGTTGAGGCTTGATATGAACAAAGAATAAGAATGAACTCTTTATAGTCTTGGCAAGACTAGTAGTAGAGACTTATTCAGTCTAGTGTAGAGTGGGGAAACTTGTAGAGAATTCGTTATTGTTACAGGACGAAGTCCTGTCCTTATATACTACAAGAATATGTTTGTACTTGTATGTATTGGGTAAAGGGTTAGAAGAACCCTGCGCCCATGATGACGATAGTATCCAATAGGAATAATATCTCATCATCTAGATATGGAATATTTGAAATAAGATAAAGGGTATGAGTAATAGCCAATAGCATAAAGCTCTAATTTCAAATATGAATATCAAATATGAGTCAGTATGAGTCAGATGTCTCTGATGTCATAGTCTGGACTCATGATGTCATGTATTAGACCATGAGGTCATAGTGACATCATATAGAACAATCTAGAATAGAATGTTCTAGAATATCACATGATGTGATAAGATAACATAACATAGTATATCATAGAAGATCATAGATTGTTCTAGATGATACTAGTTAATCATGTGACTGAGAAGATGAAACTTCTAACTATGAATATGAATAGCATATAACTGGTCATATGGATAAAGATAGAATTGACCATTATATTGAATATGATTTCTCATATTCTCAACAACTATAAATCTCAAATGCATTAGTTCAAGTCAAGCATGAGACTGTAAATCTCATTAAATTAATTTTGCTTTGCTTTATGTGTCCTAGT
Organism: Spongiforma cf. squarepantsii; assembly: GCA_038094135.1. Classification (NCBI taxonomy): domain Eukaryota; kingdom Fungi; phylum Basidiomycota; class Agaricomycetes; order Boletales; family Boletaceae; genus Spongiforma; species Spongiforma cf. squarepantsii. The sequence continues at coordinate 3,075 of JBBPTK010000531.1, forward strand.
AGTAGTTGTATCAAGTGGTATTGTTTGCAAGTAACACATCATGGTCCAGTTGGATGAGACTACAAATCTCAGAGACATTAGTTCAAGTTGAGCATGAGACTGTAAATCTCATTGAATTAATTTTACTTTGCTACATGTGGCTAGTAGGTTATTTGTATTAAGTAGCACTGTTTACAAGTAACACACCTTGGTCCAGTTGGATGACTCTAATGAGACTACAAATCTCAGAGACTTCAGTTCAAAACAATTATAAGACTATAAATCATATTGAACAGATTTTTTCTTTGCTTCATATGTTCTAATAGGTGGTTTATATCTGATAATATTGTTTACAAGTGATCCTGGTCTAATGTGATGACTGAGACTACAAATCTTGTATGAAGTGATTTCTACAAAGTAATATCATTCATGAGTGACTAATCTTGGACTAATCAGATGATTATGAGACTATAGATCTTAGGCCATTAGTTCAAGCCAAGAATGAGACTGTAAATCTCATTGCATGAATTTTTGCCTTGTTTTACATATATGTTCTAGTGGATAATTTGTACCAGGTACTATTGCCTACATGTAACTGATCTTGGCCTAATTGGATGTCTATGAGACTGTTAAATCTCAAAATTTTGTTTGTTACAAATTTTTTATGAGGTGATTTCTACAAAGTATATTATTTAAGAGCAGCTGATCTTGGACTAGTCAGATGATCATGAGACTATAAATCTCATGATTTGAGTTGACTTTTGCTATTTTGCATTCTCCAGTAGATGACTTATATCAAACAGTATTATTCACAAACAACTGAGCTTGGTCTAGTTGGATGATCATGAGACTACAGTGATTCACTGGCACTTGCATCAGCAAACTTTTTACGAGTAACAAAACTCAGCATCGACACTTTCATTAGATCAGACTGTATATTACACCTGGCAACTATGTAAAAAAAATACTGGAGCACATTCATGATGCATCAGAACTAATTGTAGCATGATCTTGAAACAACATGGAATCAAGCGCACCCCATCACTTGCATCAGCCCAAAACTGGTATATCAACTGCTTACATAATTATCTATGGCATCCAAAGTAATCTTATCACCATTGATCAATGATCATTCGTCGCCGCTCTCACTCCCACTTGCTTCCCCATCATTACCCTCATTGTTGTCTTCATTTTCATCTCCACCACCTTCCATGCCATCAGCAAATGTTGGTTTGGGCAGTTTTTGTTCAAGCTTTCCAAGAGTTGGCCGTTTCCAACGTGTTCACTGTCCCTCAGCCTTCGCTGCATCACATTCCATTTTCCAAGCTGTAAGTGCCTCCTGATATTCTTGTCGTTGGGGCTTGTTTCACATAACCTGTGATGCTTCTGCTGTCTTCCATATAGACATTGCCTCTGTCCGCTTGTCTCTCTGTTTCCAGCGCTCCTTTGCTGCCTCCACCTCCTCTGTCGCCTTCTTCTCATTCGCAACAACTCTGGCGTAAAAGTCATCACCCGTCAAGTATCAAGTTGGTAAGCCATCTCCCATTAGCTTTGCTTTTTTTGCCCTCATGGTCTGTTCCTTCTCTTGTGCAGCCAACTGGCCCTTCATTCTGTCAGTGAACATTGACTGGATGTTACAGTTCATGTCAATCCGAGGAGTTGTGTGGTAGAAGAGTCCTGGTTATCCATCCTCCTGATCGATCGGGCACTTCATTTCTCACATCTTTCCGTTTGTTAACCCTTTTCATTTCCACTACTGTTTCAGCCATTGTTTTGGTACGTGTTTCAACAACACGACCTTTTCATTTCCGCTATTGTTTCAGCCATTGTTTCAGTACGTGTTTCAACAACACGACCTTTTCATTTCCGATTATTGTTTCTGATACACGAGGCTGTTTACTTCCACTCTTCTTCGCCTCATGTAAGTTACCATTCTTGTCGTGGTCTGTGCGCGATCCCCTACCTATAAAAACCCATCTCTTCTGTACTTGTAAACCTAAGCTAGTTCTGCGCAATCATAGCTCAGTATACTAGTGACCTTAGTCTGAAAGAGTGACTAAGAGAATATCCTCTTGTTCATAACCTTTACTCGAGTGACGCGACTCTTCGTGAGATCCTCCTTGAGCTTTGTGGTTACTAGGAACTTGAGCTCGGCGTTAACAAAAGAACTAGCTTGTCCCATCGATCCTGCTGCCTAGCAGATCACCACCATTTCCTTCTCAGCAGTACCACCCAGATGAGGGATACGCCCTCCCTCTAGCTCTCCTCCCACCATGTCTTCCACACCCACAGGAACTCATGGAACTGCTGACGACCCTAACGCTCCCCCTCTCACTGACGAACTCCGACAACTATACCCAGGAGCTCATCATCGTCTACTCGACGGAACTGTAGTAGACATCGACAGTTTTCGTATCCCTGAACGACGACCTGGGAGAAACCCTCTACCTCCTAACCCACAACCACCCGCTGACCCCGACCCAGTACCACCTGTTAACAACGCTGTAGAGCGCGGTGCATCTCTACGTTTACTTTACACATTTTTCATTGTTTTTACATGGACTACATTCCTCCCGATCCTTACTACCTTCTCCAAGCGCTTCCGGCCAATATTCAACAGTCCGGTCATAGTCCGGTCACCGGACTGATCTGGGACTGTTCGGACTGGTTCCAGAACACTCAGGACATATATCCTATGTTAGGTTTTGGTTTGTTCGTTTACCCCTTCCCTTACCTCCACTCTATTCGTTATGTTTTGGACTTGTTACGTCGGACATTGTGATACTTTATTAGGTTTTGTCATCTTTACATACCACATTCCTTATACGGTCCCAGGAATGCCCGGACTATAAATACAGGTACATAGTCTGAAAAGACAGCTTCTTTTTTGCTCATTTTCGACCACTTGACCGTTTTCAGCACTGACTGACCGTTCCGCTCGTCTCCATTCTTCTACCACTGACTTTAGCTCTTTTGCTACTCCAGAGCAGACCAGACTACTGTTTTATCGACCGGACTATCGTGTCCTATTGGTATCTTGTTCAGGACTTCATCCAAAAACATCTCCCTTGCTATCGAGTCCCTTTTGGGTCGAGTACACTCGTCCCTTCTGATCTTTTTCAAAGGAAACTCCACACTCTCAGACAGAATACTAGGGATGCCGAAGGGGGTTTCCAGAAATACGTATCAGAATTCCGCCTGCACTCTGCCCACGCTGGAATTACTGACCAGCTGATGCTCCTAGACTATCTGGCCACAGGGATGGACGTGAAGATAGTGGAGAAGATATTGAGCCAACAAACTCAACCAGTTTCTGCCGAGGAATGGATTACCCAGGCAGCCAAGTACCATGCCCAGCAACGAAGGATCGCCGATATCCAAGCTGGAAGGGGAGGAAACTTTCAGAAGGCTCCCAAGGACCCGAACACGATGGATGTTGACGCTATATGGCTCTCACCCATGGATAGAGCCCGACATTTCAAAGAGAACCAATGCTTCGTTTGCCATAAAGTCGGTTGCTCTTCTCGATGTTGAGAATATGAGATAATCATATTCTAGAATGGTGTAGAGCTCCGTGCAGCTCTAGGTTTACATTGAGTGTTTTCTATGTTTTTCAGTGACTCCCCATTCGTTCCCTTTGTAGTCCGACTCATTTTACAAATAGTCCAAACCATTTTCATATAGTCCGACCAGTCCGGGCACATTAGTCCGACCGGACTAAGTCCGGACTTCTTATTTCCTATTCCGGACTTACCCCTGATTGTTCCTTAGTTGTTCCTTATTCATATTTTATCGTTATCACAAAGTCTCGGGCATTCCCAGACTATAAAACATTGTTTTCTGGTATTTTTAATAAATCTTTGGCACCTTCGATCTCTAAGTACCTCCGGACCGACCTCCTAAGCATCCCTACAACCCTCTCCCTCTGAGTTCATCACGGAACTCATCCTCCTCGACCTCCCTTAGTATTTCCGACCGGACTTCTACAGGACTCCTACAGGACTTCTACCAACAGTCCTAGGACTTCCTAGGACTTCATTCTCTACATTCCTTTACCTCTTCCTGACCTTCCTAGACCCATACTGCCTCTTTGGGGACGAGCAGACTCGCACCCCTACTACTATAGGTCTTGACCCCTCAGTCAAGATCTTCGTTTTATAACGGTCTGTTCTTACTTAATACATCCAGACCAGTTCCATTGCTATTCATATTCTTTCTAGAACATTCTATATTCTAGATCGTTCTATATGATGTCATTGTCTCGAACATGACATCATCAGTCTAGATGATTTCATATGACTCATGCTGACTGATTTCACTTACTCATATTTGAAATAAGAGCTTTATGCTATTGGCTGTTGTTCACAACCCTTTACCCTATTTCAAATATTCCTTTTATACTTACTGCGGACTACACAAATACAAACAACGTCCTGTAGTATATAAGACCAGGACTTCGTCCTGTCTCAATAACAAGTTCTCTACATTGTTCCCTCTTCTATCCACCCAACCACCCAACCCCTTAAGTCTTACCAAGACTATAAAGAGTCTTACGTTCTCATATAACCAAGTAAGTAGCAGTCTCTTGCTACTCTCATTATCCCCTTCGTTCCTGCACTGTAGAAATATCCTTGGTGGTATTTCTATAGGTTATGAGCCCTGCCATTTCGCATTAGTCCATCTTTACGTGCACACGATGCCTACTGCGAACGGCGCATATACTTGGTTTATGGTACACGTTCTCAACTGTCTTCATATTCTCTTGGGAGTTATCTTACTGGTTGGAAACAACCACCCCTTCGAGACTACTGAGGACTCAGCTTACTGGGTCTTTGGAGACTGCACCGTCATCTGTATTTTTAATGCAATGATGAGAGTTGCTCGCATCGCAGTTATCCATCAAGACGAGATGGCGATACTCACTATCTCTCCTTGAATCCCAGATCCAGAAGGTGATAACTTCACTGATCTTGCTGCTGCCTGGACAAATCTTCATCGTTGTATTGACAAACTTGTTCCAAATGTGTTCCCCAACAACGCTGGTGCTACTACAGACCAGCTCCCTCCTTGACTCCACCATCTTCCTCAGACTTCGAGGTTACTTCCCACTGATCAACCCACTCCTATCCCTACTCGGGTAATTCCTTTTGGCCTCACTCAATCTGCTAGACGTAGCTCTCCTATCATCCACTATCTATCTAGAGACGACATCTCTACCTGTGTCATCGGACCAGATCCTTCTATCCCAGCCTCTTCCCGACTCCCTTGTCCCATCTGCAACCGGTTCTTACGCCGAGGTCAAACTTGCAGACATATCGACCTACAGGTCCTTATCTACCGAGTTGACCCAAGGGATCTAAAGTACTGTCCTCGACACCGCTTTGTCTACATAGATCTGCAGAATCAAGCCGAAGTTGATCAGTTCAATACGTATACTAGTAACCTCAATCGTCCCATCCTCTCCGCATCTCAATACTGTTCCAATGGCTCTTTACCTTCCTCTCATTGGTCCCCACAATCTGATCGTCGACGAAATCGACTACCAGAATCCTCTAGCAGAACAGGTCAACGCGTTCATGGGCTTTCGACTGTGGCAACCCCACACTGTTGATCTGGTATCCGTGGTCATAGACGAAGAACCCTGGGTGATGATCTATCAGGATCCACTTTACATTCCTCCTTGAACTCCTCACAACGTCCACCTCACCAGAACCTTCGTAATGATGAGGAATGGAGTTCGGGAGTTCCACCCTCAAATTTGTCTTCCGACCCTCCTTCAATCGAACTACCAGAATCCCATACCTCGCCTCGCCATGCTTCAATCTAGGTGAATCGTTCGTCCCATCACCCTCAGATCCATTGACACTGGCCTCCCCTATGATGTCAACACTTTTGCATATGAGGGAGAGACTATCGCATCCATTTTTGAAGGAGCCGGATTAGCTTTCCCTGTTCAACACATGGGAGACGAGGAGATGACACCGATCCATGGACATGGATACAAGATTTTACAACTTGATCATCTTCCTTACACTAACCGGTGGCAGGGACAAATGTTTAGAGCGTCGAACGCTATGATACCTAACCTAGTCTACAGACTAGGTGCTATTGGTAACCAATCCCATCACGTTAATCCTCCTACTATGTCTTCCTTTCATCGTTTCCTTGACACTATACTTAGGAGACAATATTGGGGCTTAGATCACGTTTCTCTTTCAGATCATTGGTGACTTGTCTTAAGGACACGTAGACTGGCTAGAAACCTAGTCCAGAATGTCCGCCATGATAACCGCTATGGAGATGAATCTCCACGAGCGGTTCGATCTAGAAGACGAAGATCTAACCAACCTTAAGTATAAAGCAGATCATTTTCTTGAATTTCCATTACTCCTTGATTGGCTACATTCACTTCCTATCCCATCTTCTTGGCCTTGCAATAGTGTTTACTATGCAAGAGATTACCTTAGAGATTATGACGGTTATGATGGTCTTCTTGTATATTTCTTGACAGCGAATGCCCTCAATAAACAGAGGAGACTCTATCCATTCATAAACTGTCATGAAGCGACCAACTCCATCATGGATATTCCCTTTGAAAATATCCACTTTTTCCCCAACCAACACCTTGATCGACTTCCCTATCACATTCCTACACCACTGAATACTGGCCTCAATACTCGCCACTATTCAAGAAAGGAATGGAGATCCATCAAAGCCGATCTATGGGAACAAAGAAACCATAATCTCACAAGAACCAAGAAACGAATCTCATGGGAAATACGCCAATCTACCTGGGAATGGAAACAAAGAGACGATGAAAGAATCAGAGGACTACGATGGGATCTAGAAGACCTCACCATCGGAGAAAGAGAACTACCTAATCAGCCATATATTGGAATCGGAGATCTGGAGAGAGAGGAAGAAGAAGTCGAACCAGTATCCCAATTGGGACAGGTTCCTGATCTATCAGATCAAGGAGGAGATGAGGAATATCATTGGCCATCCGATGATACCTCAGACGATGAAGAAGAACCAGATCCAGGATATGTTCCCTCTTATATTAATATGGTGTTTAACACATTAAATGCTGACTCTGATCTTGATATGAATCTAGTCTTGCACATTTTATAATGGCACACTCTCTTCCACAAGATACCACCATCAAGTACGACCCCAAGTTCATCGGTGACAAAATCCTCACAGGAAAGATGAACTACCCTATCTGGACTGCCATTGTCCACATGGAGCTTGAAGCATACAATGTTTTCAAGATTGTCGATGGTACTACCACCTACAATAACATGACCACCACTGCAGAGCGAGAAACATTCAAAATGGTCAATAGGAAGGTGACAAGTATCATTGGCAAGACATTGGATGTTTCACTCATCCACTATGTCAATCACACTGAGACCCAATTAACTGCTGCCGACAGCACAGTTACCTTGGCATACGTCTCAAATGCCAAGAGACTATGGGACCACATGAAGTTGCTCTTCGGCATACAAGGCAAATCTGCCATATACACATGCTTCCAAAGAGCCTTGAGGAAGCGCATTACAGTCAGACATTACAGTATGCCGACGATTGTAATGAAATCCGAAGTCTCTTTGCTCAGTTGATAGATGCAGGCATCAATATCCCAGAAACGTTATGATGCATGATCATCCTCAATAACCTACCACATGAACTTCCCACTTCTGCCTCCGTCATTATCAATTCCCTTTCTGACGGAGACTTCACAATCCAAAATGTGCTTGGACGAATTGCTGACGAGGTAGCCAACTACCAAAATCAACAACATCGTTCATCTGGATCTAGACAAACCCCTAGACCCAAAGCACATGAAGTCACTGCCAATCGGACTGTAGCTATAAAGAAAGGTCCTCCTCCTGCAAACTCATGGAACCAACAATCTAAACCACAAAATTCTAATCATCCTAACCTGACCAATAACTCCACTCCACATGGAAGAGGAACTCCTTATGGTCATGGATTGCCAAAGTCAAAGAAACCTGGCAAAGGGATGAATAGGAATTGGTTCCAAGTGAGAAAGGGAAAGACAAAGGCGAATGAAGTTCAAGTCGAAGAAGACACTTATGCCAACGAAGTTGTCATGGGAGATCATACCATCTCCTCTACCCCCATTGTCAATCTACCCTCTCCCAGGTATCCCACCTTGGATGAGGAGATCCCCCAGGGATTATACGACGAGGCATCTGCCTTGTTAGATGACTATTTGGAGGATGGAGAAATGGTACCCCAAGAGGATGATTACTACATGGATGATAACGGTATGAACATGGCAGGTCCATCTTCACAGCCCTTTTAAAGGAGAGGCACCGACACACCTCCAATTCGGTGACCTCATTCATCCTGCGGAGATAAAAGGAGATACTAGTAGGGTCGCTCTGCCGAAAAAGCAGAAGAAAGAGAAAGGAAAGATTACTTTTTCCATTGGTGGACTTATATCTTCCCATAGTCACAACAATATCCATCAACTGGATATTGCCAACACCCTTTTACCTTCGCATCCTAGACAGGTAGCCATGGTTCAACCACGAGTTAGAGCTGGATCCCCAACACCAGCCCCCTACCTTATCTCAGATAGTGCACATGGTGTTGAGAATGTATACTGTGACTTTTACGCCTTGGTGTGCAACACTAAAGACAACCTCACCTTTTCCAAAAAACACTGGTTGGTTGATAGTGGTTGTACTGACCACTTAACACCATTCATAGCTGACTTTGTCCACCTCGAACATAACGAGAGATTTGCTACTGTGGCAAATGGACGGATGTCATCACTCTATGGACCAGGAAAGGTGATCATTCAAGATCAACCAAACACCATGCTCATCTTAGAGGATGTCTGGCACATGCCAGATGCAGCTCATAGGCTTTTAAGCCTAAACACATTGATCAAAAAAGGTTACACCTGCAAAGTTGAAAATAACACAACGTGTATTTGGAACACAGAGAATGAGCTGGTCATACAGGCATCCGCCTTATGTCCATCTACATAACAATCTTCACTGGTTTCGGTCCAACCTGATCCAACCAGAGATTGCTACACATTCTCTGATAAAAGAAGATTCCTACTCCCTATGGCACAACCGTCTTGGCCATATCTCCAAAAATGCTATACACAACATATCCAAGAATACTCAAGGAGTACCCTCCTTGAAGATTCCTTTACTCAATACCCCTTGTAAAGGATGTTCCCTTGGAAAAATAACTGATCACTCTTTCTGTCATTCTGATAAAAGAGCTGATTGACCTCTTGCCTTGGTTCACACCAACGTCATCGGTCCACAACCTACTCTTCCCTGCTCTAAAGCGAGATATATCCTCACCATCATTGATGATTACTCTGGCTACGCCACTCTTGCCTTTATGCATGACAAAGCTGCTGTCTCACAACATGTTCGCAACATATTCAAATGGCTTATGAATCACACTGGCCTCTCCATCACCACTGTATGTTCAGATCGAGGGGGGGAATATCTTGGACAAGATTTACAATCATTCTTTGTGTCCAACGGTATAACACACCAGAAAACTGTTCCCTACACCCCTGAACAAAACGGTCGAGCAGAAAGGTTCAACCAAACCTTGATGGAAAAAGCCAAAGCCATGCGACAAGGAGCTTGCATGCCACCATCATTCTGGAAGGATGCAGTCGAGACATCTCTACACATTTATAATCATCAACCAATGAGGAGACTCCAATGGAAAACCCCTATTGAGAAACTGGAAGGGAAAATACCTGATGTCTCATACTTCAGAGTATTTGGAACTAAAGCATACATCTTCATTCCACCAGAACAAAGATCTAACAAACTTTCTCCCAAATTGGAGGAAATGATATTCATCGGATATGAAACCAACACAAAAGGTTGGAGATTTTGGTCAAACAAGAAATGAAGAGTCGTTATTTCAACACATGCTGTATTTGACGAAGAATCCTTCCCATATTGTTCCAAAGAACAAAATGATGGACCAACCCCAATACCTGTTCAAGACGAACAAATAGATCCTACCGTCCCTGACGACCCCAATGATGAACAATCACCAAACAATGGATCTGATCAATCCAATACTAGAGAAATTCATCATCCATATCCAGTTCCAATTCCAATAATATACCCTGGATATAATCCGGCAATTCCCCCCAATCAACCAGATCCACCTGCAAACGAACGAAGTACAGGTTCTAAATCATCACCTCCATCACCACTTCATTGGTCTTCTCCATGGATACCTCCTTGAGAACCACTACAAGGAGATGATGACATACCCGAAGAATCACCTCTTACACCACAATCCAGTTCAAGTTCCGAAGAAGATCCTCTATCTCCACTGATTCCTGGCATAAGAAGATCACATCCAGATACTCCGAGAACCAGAGAATCACCAACCGATTTACATCATCATAAACAGTTGAGACTACCTCCTATCGAAGAAGAATTAGAGGATCAAGAGGAACAAAACAATAATTGGAGAGTACCAGTTCCAGATCCAAGAAATTGGATGCCACTGAGACAAGGCAATATGCCTTCCACTACATTTCGAAACCTTCCACACCAGCATCATCCTTCTGACAAACAAAGACAAACTTGTCGATCAGAAAGCGTTCCTATCCCAAGAGTACTACCAGATAATACCTATGGTGATAGAACTGCTGTGGAAATCGAAAGAACACTCCAATCATCAAATGATCACACACATCCAACTAATCTGGAAGATAACCCAGATGACATGTATGAATCATTAATGGTTAACACACAACCATTCTCTGAACATTGGATTAAATTTCACCTCAATGCAGCCATCACCGGAGAAATCCCAAAACAATACAGAGATGTTCTCAAACTTCCATTAAACAAACAAACAAAATGGAATGCTGCAATGAAGGAGGAGATTCAATCTTTCAAAGAAAGAAAAGTATGGGATCTAGTGGAATTACCAAAAGGTCGTCAAGCCATCAAAGGGAGATGGACATATGTCAGGAAACCACCATCTAGAGAATTTCCTGAAGGATGATATAAAGCCCACTACGTTGCAAAAGGCTTTACACAGGTCTTCGGTATTGATTATGAAGAAACCTTCTCACCAGTCGCAAGATTCGAAACCCTTCGACTTCTCT
>JBBPTK010000532.1:0-14178 GCA_038094135.1 Spongiforma cf. squarepantsii
TGAGCCCGTTTTGGAAGGCCATGAGTACGTCGCTGTGTGCTCACAGCGCTCAGTAGAACGGAAGCAGTCTGCTGTTGTTCTCATCGATATGGACACAGGAGGAACACAGCAACTCTGTGAGTGATCGTAGATACGCCACTACAGCGCACTCGAACATTCTGATCCCAGACAGACCAGAGGCTATACAAGCTGTATCGTACGGTCCCAAAGGGATAGCATACGCCTCCCTGAGAATGTAGCCACGTTCGCTACCATGAAAAACGTCTGTTGCCCACGTTTGTGCAATGGAGCCTGAGAGAGCGTGCGGCGATAGATCGTCGAAAGCAAAAATCTTGGCCTCGAAGACGGTGCGGAGCACCATGATACGTAAGTGGTCCAGATGCATCATCCATCATGCTGTAGGAAGTGGGTTCGAAGCAGCCTCGTGACCTGTGCGTGAAGAACGCTTGAAGTACAGCAAGATCCGCGACGGACCAAGCAAGACCGATAAGCCTCGCAATCGAGATATCCGACCTCGATGCAGCCGTACGTACGTGAGCATTGCGGCCGCAAGACTGCATACAAGGTTCTAGCGCCCGGCCGGGAAGTAAGTATCAGACCATTGCTATCCCCAGGTCTGTGCAGTTGTTGCTGTCAGCATCCGTTCATTTCGCCGAAAACAGACGGGCTCTTCTTTAAATGATGCTTCCATTCCGGTCGTCAAGTAAGGAGTATCAAAACGTGCGACGTGTCAGACCTAACTTTGCACCTCGGAATCATCGTCACGTACATTGTAAGTAAGAGTGTTCGTTATTACTTCCACCGGCGGAGAGATGGTGCTATTTCATTACTCATTGGATTACACCAGTTTGATATCACCCATATGTATATCTACGCCCTTCCCTGACTTCTCAGTAGCTCCAACTCGTCCAACGCCGCCCTTTGGAATTCCTGATAATTCCACACCCCCGAGTTATCTTCACCGTGTGTGACCCACCCAAGCGCCGCCCCAGTAAGCCAAGCCACGCGCAGAAACACGCTCCCGTCGAGGTACGCGTAATCAGGATCCACGTCCACTCCATCCTTGGACAACGAGTTCAGGACGAATCCTGCCTCGCGATGCCCATATAGAACATTAAAGTGAGCGAGCGCCCGTTGGACCTTGCAGAGGTGTTCATTGGGGTGCACGATCGCATTGGCGAGGATAGTGTACCAGGGATTCGGACTGGTCGCCAAGGGTGATGCTGCAGAAGGGAGCGCACAAGCAGCTGGGGTTGGCTGAACGCCTGGAAGAGCATTGGAGTACTTGGACGACGGAGCATTGGGGAAAGGAGGAAGCGGTTGGGAAGTGAATGCTTTGAGTGAAAAACCAGGACGACCGCGGACGAGCCACCAGGTGATGCTAGTCAAAAAGTGTGCACGGAGCAGTTTCGTCTGCGATGGACGCGACAAGTACGCGCAGACGGTGGGAACGAACAAGACCGATGTCACGATATGCGCGCTGAACACGACCATCAGAAATGCAGGAATATTTGTGTGACGATGAGACATACGTGAAGAAATCAGCACGATATTCGGTTTCGTTGCCGTCCCAGCTTCCGACGCCATACATGAGCGTTGCAGCCCAGATGAGTTCCTCAATACGTTCCTCCAGATCTTCCTGGCTTTCGATGTGACAATCCCACATCTCGCCATATTTGTTGATCACCTCGCCATGAGACTCGAGCATCGCAGCGTACTCGTGCTTGTCAAGAATGTTAGAGCCAAAACGAGGATCGCGAAGCATGAGCGACAAGATATTCAGCGCCCTCAATCGCGAACCTGGCTTGGGCATCCACTCAGGTTCTGCACAACGTCCCATGAGATACGAAAAGAGCTGAACCGTTTTAAGAGTTATTTACCTTGTTTCTCCAGATCAGTTATGGGTGTGGTACGCGTAGGTGTGAAGAGCAGACGCGTTATGAGTGTAGTTGCGCCAGCAGGGTGCACCGATGTCCACGCGAGACCTTTGATCAGATGAGCCACGATCGGCATACGAACGAAGAGATTTCGGAACAGATACCTTCCGCGATGACACCCATGATGCCAAACTCGGCGCCGTAACCGACATGAATGATCGGGTGAATGAGGATCTCGAGAAGTCGATTGAGCATCTGGGGTTGTTCGGCGCCCTCCTTTGGTGTGCGGACATTGTAGTGAGGAGAGAAGATATACTTTTCGAGAATGGAAGCGATGGTAGCGCCGGGCTCGAGCACGACGCGGTGAAAGTAGTCGAGATAGGCATTGTAGTAGCTAAAAGGTCAGCGTTGGCAGGGAACGGCAGGAGGCACGCTGAACGTACTGGTCGTTCCCTAGATAATCCGTAAAGTTATCATCTGTGATGACGACCTTCTCGGGTGCGGCAAACGAGACACGCATATGGTCGAGGTGGGTGTCCTGGTAGGCAGCACGTATCACGGGTGCTGGAGCCCCGAGCGCATATATGGCGAGCAAGTGATGGAGAGAGTGACTGCGCGAATGAGTATCGTCCGATGAAACCAAGGAAAGAGACATACTTGTGGAAACTGAATTCGTTGAAAAAGACATGGCTTTGCTCGTGGTTGTGCCTGAGCGCCGTGAGCAGGGCAGCCGTAGCCTCTGGTCCCGAGTTGGGCACACGGGCGGGGGCAAGGAGAGAGGGCGGGGGCTTGACGCCTGGGAAGAGGCGGGCGAGGACTTGCTGGTCGGACGGTGTGGCAGGGATGATGGTCTCTGGTGGTGCGGAGGTGGTCATCTCAGTTGGAGTTGGAGACTCTGGTGACCTCTGGCGTTTATAAGTAGCCAGTTCGGACCGGGAATGTTGGTCGGTTCCATCTGTGGTTGCCGTCGACGGCGAGTTGGATTCACCGTTCGTGTTTGGTGACTAAACCAGCAGTTACCCATGGACCTCCATGGAGCGGCTGACTCGCCCAAAGCGAACTTCGATGCACGCTACCACCATGCCTTCAACAGCCTCCATGTCACAAAGCGAGCTGGCTACCTGCCAAGACTTTCTTGACGGTCTCCGGGAATACGCCTTGGAGCTCTTGTCCTACATCCAGAAATTGTTCGACTGGCACGAAATGGTTGGTTGTCCAGGCATGCAGGGGACTCATGCCTGCACCCTCTGCGAGCTCGCTAGCACAGATGGGTTGCTTGGCGCAGCGCTCAAGACCCTCGAATCCTACGACGAGGCAGAAAAACACCTCCGGCAAGTACGAACGACGCTCGGAAAAAGCGGTCACGCCCGTCCTGGTATGAATCGACTAGCCTTTCCGCCCTTGTCACTCATCTGGCCATATTTGCTCGTTTCATTTCTTGTCCTTCTCTGGGTGCAGGGGTACCCGGTCGAGAAACACTATTCAGCAGCGATTTGGCAAAGTCTATTTTCCTCTGCATCGTCACCGCGGGGGAGGGTCTCCGAGTGCAACACGCGTCATGGCAGACACGCCTTCAAAACGAGGCTGCCTTACCGTCTTCGTCCTTGTCTGCCTTGGCTCAGAGTGCCCAACGAACTCGCGTTGGCGTAGAGGAGAATAAGAACAGGGCCATGCACCTCCCTGCCTATTCAGGTCCCAAGCTTCTCAATTCCGAGGTTCGCATTGGTCAGGCTGGGTTCTCTTCTGTCCATACGGGTGCAATGCCAGACAACACGTCAAGTTCCTCCATGTTTGTCGTTTTCAAGCGGTGCTTGTCAAGCGATTGTCCTTGTGAAGCCAACAAGGCGAGTGCTGCGTCCAGGTCGAACTCGAAAGGTACTTCTGGGTCGCGGGCTTCAACCAAGGTCAAGCAAACGTGCACGTCCAAACCTATCATGCAGCCAGATACATCTACCCGGGAGCCTGTTAGGAAATCTGCCGCGCGGACTACGACCCCGACTCTCGGGCACAATTCCAGGGGGACAAGTGACACGCCCGATACTAAGATGGAAACACTTGTCCCTCCGTCGAGTGCGCAGAGCAATCCGGACACCTCAAACACGTTGGCGTACCCTGACGCTGCGCGACAGGAGCCAACGCAGTCGAGTCCGACGTTGGCGGAGTCAGCTGCATCGACCTGCGAGTTCGAATCCCCATCGCCCGAGTGCAACACGTGGATAGAGGATCCCAGAGCCTTCCGCTTTCGTGCGCAGGTCGCACGATCCGACGACGCACGTCGAGCGTTGATGGAATGGTGTCGAGTCTCGATATCAATGATCGAACTCGGGCTGGATATGATGGAGCGTGAGGCTGGTTCTAGAGCTTCGCCGACGGATTCGTCTCCATGTACTGGCTTGGACTCGGCCCCATCACTAAACTTGCCAACCGTGGTGGGTCCAGTCAAAGCTGTCGCAAGGTGTCTTTCTGGTGGCGACGAAGAAACGACAGCCCAAACGGTGTCGTTTAGCGACTCCGAACAAGAAGCGCTCAAGGGACGATGGCTGATCGCACGGCAAAGGCGATGCAAAAGCCGGAGAAGAAGACGTTTGGCTCTCTT
Source organism: Spongiforma cf. squarepantsii (assembly GCA_038094135.1). Lineage (NCBI taxonomy): Eukaryota > Fungi > Basidiomycota > Agaricomycetes > Boletales > Boletaceae > Spongiforma > Spongiforma cf. squarepantsii. The sequence continues at coordinate 4,474 of JBBPTK010000532.1, forward strand.
CTGAGGGAACGGGTAATGATACGGACAGAGGCAGCCTTGCGGATTTGCTCAACGAGAGTTATCTCACGAGTTACGAATCCTATGTAGCATTGACAGTAACCAAATGGATTTTATTTTGGACGACATCGTCATGTCAGGGGGCACATTGGTCTTTCTTGGTATGAAGTCCCGCATTACGACCATCCAAAACCGATTACTCTATTTCAAGTAAGTAAATATTGAATACATTTTGTCTGTCTTCTGATGGATTGAATTAGAGTGCAGCATCTTTCTTCAAGAATGATGCACACCCATTGCTCGACATCGTCAAAGCTCTGGGCTTTGATTCAACTCTCGCCCGGTCTCCTGATCGTACCTTACGCGCTTTCATTTTCCTGTTTTCTGGATCTGTATCAGATACGGTATCGCAGAGTGTTAACATTCGCAGCAGCATCAAGAAAGAAATGCGTGGTACTTGTCGTGACGTAGCTAAATCATAAACGGTGTAATTTTGTAATTCTATGCATTACTTGCTGGAGCTCCCACTGGCGTCATTTACGAGATGGTTCGAGGTCATCGCACGGTCTGGGTGACCTTGTCGGTGAAACCCAACGGCTTCTCGCATGAAAACGATCGCGTCGTTCAGATCCGCCTTATCGCCAAGCTGGTTATAACGAGTGGAGAGACGATCGGCAAGATCATTCAACGACTTTGCACGGTCTGGGTGATATTCTGGAAGAAGCTCGAGGGCTCGTCGCTCGAGGACGATCGCGTCATTCAGATCGGCTGCCTCCTTGAGCTGATGGTAACGAATGGAGAGATAGTCTGCTAGATCGTGGAAAGACAATGCACAGTCTGGGTGACCCTGTGGACGTAGATCGAGGGCTTCTCGTGCGAGAGCAATCGCGTCATTCAGGTCGGCCATCTCTCCGAGCTGATTGTAACGAGTAGAGAGCAAATGTGCGAGAATGTTCAGTGATGATGCGCGGTATGAGTGACCTTGGGGGCGGAGATCGAGGGCTTCTCGCCCGAGAAGAATCGCGTCGTTCAGATCATCTATCCCTCCCAGCTGTTTAAACCGAGTGGAGAGATGAGTTGCAAGATCGCTCAAGGCCATCGCACGGTCTGGGTGACCTTGTGGAACAAGGTCGAGGGCTTCTCGCGTGAGAACAAGTGCGTCGTTCAAATCAGCCATCCCCCCCAGTCGATGGTAACGCTTGGAGAGACAGTCTGCGAGATTGAGCAAGGGCCTTGCACGACCTAGGTGACTTTGGGGCCAAAGGTCGAGGGCTTCTCGCACGAGAGCAATCGCGTCGTTCAAATCGGCTATCTCTCCGAGGCGATTGTAACGAATGGAGAGAAAATCTGCAAGATCGTTGAAAGACATGGCACGGTCTGGGTGGCCCTGTGGACGGAGATCGAGGGCTTCACGCGCGAGGACGATCGCATCACTCAGATCGGGCATCCCTCCGAGTTGATTGTAACGAGTGGAGAGAAAATGGGCGAGAAGGTTCAGTGATGATGCACGGTATGGGTGACCTTGGGGGCGAAGATCGAGGGCTTCTCGCCCGAGAAGAATCGCATCGTTCAGATCAGTTATCCCTCCCAGTTGTTTAAAACGAGCGGAGAGATAAGTCGCAAGATCGTTCAAGGGCATTGCACGGTCTGGGTGACCTTGTGGAAGAAGGTCGAGACCTTCTCGCGCGAGAACGATCGCGTTGTCCAGATCGGCCATCTCCCCAAGTCGATGGTAGCGCTTGGAGAGACAATGTGCCAGGCTGAGCAAAGGCATTGCACGGTCTGGGTGACCTTGAGGCCGAAGCACGAGGGCTTCTCGCGAAAGGACAATCGCCTCGTTCAAGTCTGCTATCTCTCCGAGGCGATTATAACGAGTGGAGAGACAACTGGCGAGATTGAGCAAGGGCCTTGTACGACCTGGGTGACTTCGGGAAGAAAGGTCAAGTGCTTCTCGCACGAGACCAATCGCGTCATTTAGGTCGGCCATCTCTCCTAGCTGATCAAAACGAGCGGAGAGGTAAAGCGTGAGATTGTTCAAGGAGATTGCGCGATCTGGATGACCTGATGGGCGAAGTTCGAGGGCTTCTCGAGCGAGAACAATCGCGTCATTCAGGTCGGCTACCCCTCCGAGCTGATTATAACGTGTAGAGAGAAAATGTGCGAGATCGTTAAGAGACATTGCACACTCTGGGTGACCTTGCGGACGAAGATCGATGGCTTCTCGCGCGAGAACGATCGCATCATTCAGATCGACCATCCCTCGGAGCTGTTCATAACGAGTGGATAATTTAAGTGCGAGATTGTTCAAGGATGCTGCACGTTCTGTGTGATCTTGTGGGCAAATGTCAAGGGCTTCTCGTGCGAAAGAAATCACATCATTCAGATCGGCCATCGCTCCGAGGTGTTTGTAACGAGCGGAGAGATATCGTGCGAGATGGTGCAGAGTCATCAGACGATTTCTGTGACCTTGCGGGTGAAGCTGGAGGGCTTTTCGTGCGAGAGCAATCGCGTCATCCAGATCGACCACCCCTCCGAGCTGATCGTAACGAGTGAAGAGATAATGCGCGAGGTCGTTGAAAGACATTGCACACTCTGGGTGACCTTGCGGGCGAAGATCGATGGCTTTTCGCGCGAGAATAATCGCGTCATCCAGATCAGCTGTCCCTCCTAGCAGATCGTAACGAGCGGAAAGATAAATTGCAAGATTGTTCAGTGACGATGGACGATTTGGGTGACCTTGGGAGCAAAGTTCGACGGCTTCCTGGCCAAGAACGATGGCGTCATTCAGATCTGCTATCTCTCGGAGCTGTTTGTAACGAGTGGAAAGACAAAGTGCGAGATTGTTCAAGGCGATTCCACGACCTGGGTGACCTTGTGGGCGAAGGTCGAGGGCTTCTCGAGTGAGAACAATCGCGTCGTTCAGGTCAGCCATCCCTCGAAGGCGATTGTAGCGCGCAAATAAATAAAGTGCGAGATTGTTCAAGGCGATTGCACGGCCTGGGTGACCTTCTGGGCAAAGATCGAGGGCTTCCTGCGCAAGAACAATCGCGCCATTCAGATCAACCATCTCTCCGAGCTGTTTGTCACGAGTAGAGAGTGATCTGGCAAGATTGATCAATGATGATGGACGCTTCGGGTGACCTTGGGGACGTAGGCAGAGGGCTTCTTGACCGAAAGAAATCGCATCGTTTAGATCTTTCATCTCTCCGAATTGATTGTAACGACTGGAGAGATAATTTGCAAGATCGTTTAAGGGTATTGCACGGTCTGGGTGACCTTGTGGAAGAAGGCTGAGGGCTTCTCGCGCGAGAACGATCGCGTCATTCAGATCAACCATCCCTCCCAACTGTTCGTAACGAGTGGAGAGACAATTTGCGAGATTGAGTAAGGGCATTGCACGGTCAGGGTGACCTTGAGGGCGAAGTTCGAGGGCTTCTCGCGCGAGAGTAATTGCGTCGTTCGAATCAGCCATCTCTCCAAGCTGTTCGTAACGAGTAGAGAGACAGATTGCGAGATTGAGCAAGGGCATTCCATGATCTGGGTAACCTTGGGGGCATTGGTCGAGGGCTTCTCGTGCGACAACGATCGCCTCATTTAGATCGGCTATCTCCCCGAGTTGGTCGTAACGGGTGGAGAGGTAAAGTGAGAGATTGTTCAAGGAGATTGCACGGTCTGGGTGACCTATTGGGCGAAGTTCAAGGGCTTCTCGCACGAGAGCAATCGCATCATTTAGATCGGCCATCTCTCCGAGCCGTTTGTAACGGGTGGAGAGACAAATTGCGAGATTATGCAAGGACGACGAACGGCCTATATGGCCTTGTGGGCGAAGGTCAAGGGCTTCTCTCCCGAGCAATATCGCCTCCTCGATGTCCACGATCTCCCCAATTTGCCCGTAGCGACGCCAGAGATGATGACCGAGTTGATTTAACGAATACCATCGCATGGGATGGCCGAATGGACATATTTCTAGCGCTTTACGATCCAACTCGATAGCTTTGTGCAATGAATGAATTTCTCTTCGTCTTAGAAATATCCTAACTAGGCTTTCTGCCCGCGAAAGGCGCCGTTTAGCTAGTATTGGTATTCAGTGCCTGACACATCCTTCGATGCACTGACAGTAACGGAAGAAATACCTTTCAAGACCGATACCACATGACCCATGTATCACTTCCCCAGCTCGAGCTCCAATATATTGGAGTTATAGGTTGAATTCAGCGGATGGTACGGTGCTAATGCGAGTCTTAGGCACCCTGGGAATCCATGAAGTTCCTGCGCGGGTGAGGTACGTATGTATGTATATAAATAAAGTCCGATAAACCGTACCAATCTTGGAGCGTCTCGATAACCACCAGTGGCTAAGTGAAAGTTGAGGTCGACTTTTCATTTTCGAGTGTGTACCCAGAATTGTTGAACAGCTTGAAGTGCACGTTAAATTAATCTTGAGGATAGATAGATGCACTTACAGATTTATTTTGGCCTCAAAGCGGCCCTGCACCTGGTATCTGCATCCAATTTGCAAGAACTCTGCAAGTCGGAATGTTCGGTTTCAAAGAGAGAGAAAACATCCTGATTACATAAACTCCTGCTCGTCCGACGAGTCCTCAAGGCCTCATCGACTCTGACTTCGATTTCTCGATGGCGTTGCTAAACGAACAATAAATTTTGTATTTCATGAGCATCGGTGCCTCTCAGACTCCAATTCCTGACCAGAGTTTCGAGGTTCGTCCTTTCTTCTCCTACTCTCACTTCCTGTTCATCACCACCTCCCGCGCCATCTCTGGAGGCGATCTTATTGGACAGGAAACGCCGTTTTGGCTGTCGCAAACGCTGGTGGTAGTGGTGTCGCGGCTGGTAAACACGCGAGCTTAATGATGGCCCCTTCTATCTCCGGTGCGAGCGAATACTACGATGTGAAGACAACTACGCCGACGTCTGGTACTATGGCGATAAGATCTCCAGCCACGGTCAAGGGAACGAGCAAGTTCAAGAGCAGTCCTCTCGACAGCGGTGAACCACTCCAGACGCGCGTCGTGATTGCGGAGAAGGTCAAGCGAGATATACAGGAAAAGGAACATGGACAGGACGTTCGTATACCTGGCGAGATGGACAAGGCGGGTCCAGACAAGGATGACCACTCGGGTTACTGCTGATACTGGTATTACAGGTGCTTGGCATCCATGGCCTTACTCCCGTGAATCACTTTTGGAATCGGTTTCATACCACGAATCCTCTCTTTTTTTTACTTTCTTGATACGCTCTTCACTTTCCCTTCCCCCTTTGCTATGTATTCCCTTTGGCATAGGCCCGACTTTGGGTCTCGTCTCGTTCCTTTCACATAGTGGCAGCGCTGAGCTATTGTCACTCGCTATGTATATACAGTATATCTGACATTTTGTCTCGACGAGTTTTATGAATTAGTTTGGTGAGTTCCCTAGAGTTTCCCGTTGAAGCGAAGCTTTGTGGGTGAAATACAAAAGTTGTCATGCCTGTCACTAAGTAGACCTAAAATCCCGTACTATGCAACCCCTGTCCGAGTGTCGTGTCCATGCCTACACCCCTCCTCACCGTCTCCTTCATCTCCAGTCCCGCACTTGCGAGACCGTCCAACACAGCGTGATACAGTGTCTCCTCCGTCGGACCCTGAACACCTCTGCCCACGACCTTTCCATCCAAGACGGCCAGCGTCGCCAACGCCACAGGAAGCCCGACACACCTCGACATGGCCGACGCGTCCGCAGTACCGTACGATACCAGCGTAGACGTGTACACCAGCGTTTCTTCGTTCCCTTGCAGAGAAAGTCTGGGAGGTTTAGACAGTGTCGTGGGCTGGGCGACGATCTCGTGTGCGAGCACGACGAGGTCGCGTTCGCCCGGGGTGTACTTGAGCTTGTGTGCGAGCACTGTTGTCAAGAGGTCGATTGGCGCGGCAGGCTGGGTGGGCAGAGGCAGGGTATGGCTGCTCATCGTACCATTCAAAGTCCAAGGTGGCGCGAGACCGAACCACTGGAGCGCTTCCAATGCCTGTTCGCGTTGTTGGTGGTTGGGGACGACCTGGGACAGCGCAGAGGCGAGCGAACGTGGGTCCGCAGGGACGTCTTCACCCAACTGCTTCTGCAATGCGAGTCGGCCGAGCTCGGCCCAAGACTGAGGTAGGATGTGTGACGATGGAGATGGGTCCAATAACCCCATCGACTTGAATGAGTGTAAGAGGTCGGAAAAACCTGGGTATCTGTTGTAATACATCCCTCTCGAATAAACCCCATCGAACTGTACATGATCGATCCACGCACCTCAATGTACCTCGTAAGACCGTTCTCAGGTCCTGGAGTTTCCCAAGTCCGTAAGTGTCTGTATAAGGGAGACTGTCCCTATTGGCGATACCTTCCAGCTTCAAAACGTTGGAAACGGGAACGTCGGGAAAGTGATGTTTCAATATGTTCTCCCCAGGAATTTCAGTGACCTATCCAATCCAAGTTAGGTACGACAGAAATGCCAAAGGGTATCGTATACATACTTCGTCATTGAGCTTGAACCTAGCACCGTTGAGTGCGGCATTGAGTACACCTCTCGGGCTCCAGCTGAATTTGTACCCCAGCGGGACGTCCGCTGCCTCTGGAGCGGGGAGACCGCCACAAAATGAAGTAAACGATAGAACCCGCCTGTTCTCCTTCTCCAGTTGCCTGAGCAAGGAAAGCGCTGAGCAGTGGTCGATACCGGGGTCTAAACCAATTTCGTTCAACAACACGATGTTGGCAGATTCCGCACTGAAACACAGAATTTCAAGCTCCGTATGAGATTTTGGATGGTGACGTACGTACCGATCATGCAAGGCGCGCATTGCGGGTGATATGTACGATGCTGTAACCATATGCTTACCGTGCTGGATGCATAGCTCGGCGATAGAAGGGTGGAAAGGCACTGGTAGAAGGCTGAAGAGCCAGAAAGTATTTTATACGCTCAGATGATTCGCTGCGTCAAACACCGGACCCACCTAATGACGATGTCGGCACCTGCAACGAGTTGCGATACCTTCTCCTTATCCATTACGTCCAGCAAGCACACACTAGCGTTTGAGAGCCCCCGTATCAAACCATCAGCTTCTGTGCGCGAGTTGCTGGCTAATGACAGAATGAATACATATGTATTGTACATGATGATGCAATGAGTCCGTAATGATTTGAATACAAACATAGAAGAACTACTGACCGACAACCAACTCCACATCCGATCGCTTGCACAATTCTTGCACCGCGGGACCAGCAACCATTCCACTCCCAAGCATCAGAATTTTCTTTTTTCTCGGAGAAACTTCTGACTTGACTGCAGATCGACGCCATTGATCAAGGGGATTTTCCAGCCAGGTATGACTTCCTTGAAGTTGCCCATCCTTGGCAACAGTGGCTATCTTCAAAGCTTCGGAATATTGATCTTGTACGGCTTGACCACGATACTCTGCAACGACAGCTTTCACATAAGGCATCAACACTCGACAGAAATGTTCGGATGCGTCCAGAGATAGACTGGAAGGAAGGATATCAACCGACATGATTTGCACACTGGGCAGGTGAGCCGGAAGCGTCGAAGGGCGATGTCTGAAGCAGGGATCTGAAAGGGTAGATGCACGCGACACGAACTCGAGACCACCCTGAAGAAAACCGAACGATCAGATGAATAATTCATAGACATAAAATTACTCACCTCAAGGTCGCAACTGATATCACCTATAGTCCCAAATCTCGCACGGCCCACCTCTGCAGCGCGAGCAAGGGCTGTCGTCAGTGCGTCATTCGTCATGAGACGTGGAAAGCCAGGAAGCCAGCCAACCCCGTTAAGGAAAAGGGTAAGATAAGGAGCTACCTAGTGGACGATCTTGAGTTCAAAATCAGCATAGGACAAGCAGACGTCGTTCGTACCTTGATAGCGAAATCAGACTTGTAAAGAGAAGGATGTTCATAGTAGTGCGTTCTGTCATACCGACCGCCATCGATTCGAGAAAGATATTCGGCGGGAGAGGCGTGTACTAGGTATATCTGTGCGACGCGTCAATCTGCGGCGTTATGATTGAGATAACGACCAACTACCTTATGCAAGTCGGTATCTAGGGGACAAGTATCAGTAGGACATTCGAGAATGGTGATCGAGGCAACACACCAAGGTTATTCACAAGAGCGGGGAGATCCTGCACCCTAACCTTCACAATTGGAAGCTCGTTCAAGATGGACAGTACACCTTGTGAGACGTTTCCATTCCTAACAAGGAATCAAGAAGTTGACGAAAGGGAAGCTCAATCGACTTACCCCGTCAAACCAATGACGAAGGGCCCTAGGGACTTGGGGGTCCCATCCCGGAGGATTTCATCGCCGACAGCTCGCAAAGCTACTCGCAGTGATGACAAGGCGACATGGGTGTGAGGTCTGGGAGTGTGCTAATAAGAGCACTGGATCAGACAACATCAAATTCAGTCATCATTGTACCTACAAGGAACGGCGAAGCTACCCCAAGTTCGAGATGAGCATGAGCTAATGCCGAAAGGGACTCCAGAGCACCAGCCACTGGAGATACGATTCGATTAGCTCAGGGGAACTACGAGTAGCGTGACAATATGCCTACCTCCAGCAAACCATCCAAAGGCCACGGTTCTCTTCCCATCGGGTCCCACGAGAAGCTCATAGTCTATCAATCTCGAGGGAAGGTCACGACAAGGATCTTGACTCAAGAAACGAGACAATAGTTCCATGTTGTAAGGCTGTCCCTTGGTAGTGTGAGAGAACATTAGATGCGTGCGAGGCACGGGCGAACTGGAGCTTGCGGTATGCAAAGGCGGCACCGGTGAAGTTATCAGTTCGTTCAGCGATGGTTCCTTGATACCGAGGACGATGTGTGCGGGGTCGAGATTGGGATGTATTTTCGCTCCAGCCTACAAAGGAACACTTCAGCTCGAGGTGGACCAGTAGGATCGACTTGCACTCTTCCAGCCGGTACTATAAGACAAACCTTGACGAACTGTTGCACCGGAAAGACCCTTCTATCGCATTCCTGGATGAGCACGTCTACATTCTCTTCACGGACCAATGAGGCGACAGCGTCAGGCGTTAATGGGCATCTCCGCTCCCAAATTCTGGCTGGATTCTCGCGACGAATACCAATGGTAAGCTTGCCAGGAGACGAAGATGCGACGGTTGCGAACGAGGACCGTCGTACGTGCATAGCGTGTTTAAACATCGTCCGTCACGTCGCGAATCTGACGATGGCGCGCGCTTCAGTTAGCCCAGGGGAGGGGGTATTTATATGCCAGACAACCAGTCCGTGGACCAAGCCAATTCCGTGATCCGCCCGAAGCGAGGGGCGGGGTTACAAGTATCGCGTGATAACAAATTTGTCGATTGTGTGAGGCGTGGTCGAGGCGCCGCCACTGGTGCATCATGTATTCATGAGTGGTACAGCGGTACAACATTAGTACAGCCTGAGATCGAAGGCCAATGGTAAATGTAGCGTATATGTGCTAGAAGTAGTTACCTGGTCTGCTGCTCCTTCTTACCCGATTCCCATATGCGGCAGTGTGGGCACAGTTGCGGTATCAGACATCCGGTTACGGAGCCGAACAACCGGACCGGACCAAATCCTATCCGATTGATCGACTGGCAGATAAGACATAAGTACGCTTGCGGCAAGATTTACTAGCCTAGAGCACGTCCGTTTCGCCCACAT
>JBBPTK010000533.1:0-14164 GCA_038094135.1 Spongiforma cf. squarepantsii
CAGAGGCAATTCAGTGTCAGACAGGTTTGGTCTGATATTGGTACCATCTCCCTGCACAAGGTCTCCTGTACAGGTTGAATAGACACTGGCCGAGTCCGCACGTTTTGCATGCAAGGTTAGTGTGGTATTGGCAACCAACGACTCCGCACGACGTATGAACTTACCAAACTCGGTCTCCGAGCTCGACTCGACCTCGTTCCCGCGTACTGTGAGCCTCTCGAGCAGACCGACGCCCAGAATGCGCGCTTCATGCTGACGCCTGCACTGTCAACGGCTCAGGAGCCCATTCAGATATTTGTTCCTCTCGTTACCGCAGCGACGCAACAGGGGATGGGTCCTCGCGCTACAGTGATGTTCCAGCTGGAAGAGAACGAGACCAGGATCGGGACCGGGACCGGGACCGGGACCGAGAACAAAAACGAGAACGAGAACGAGAGTATGCGCTCGGGGTCCGGTGGACTATGACGTGCGGCCTGGTTCGCATGAGTATGCTGCAGCCTGCGCTGCATGCAGGACGCGCGCATTTGTGTTTGGTACTCGAACGGAATCGCCGGGGAAGGGGATGGATTCGAGTGGCGAGGCCGGGTACCGTGAGCGCGCGGTTTAGGGAGAGTGAGCTGTTACCGGTCGGGGGCGTGTGTTTGCTTCATCGGGTGTCGTACTACTAGTTGTTCGAATTGTTTAGGCATCGCTTTGTCAGTAGATCTCTTTCTCTCCGCTCCTTTGGGGCAAATTTATATTTAACGGGTGCCCACTGCAGCACCAGGGTCCAGTCGGAAGAGGTACAAGACGCTTGCATTCAGTCATAAGCAGGATCCGCCTAGGTATGTCAGACGACCTCAACTAATTACACTGCCCTCTCTCTCGGGATTTTACTACGGGACTACAACCCCAACCAGTCAACACAAGTAAAAGATTGTCTAATATACGGCATCCAGCAGCTAAAGTACAAGTGAACCATGGCATCGAGAAAAGTCCAGAAGGACCAAGCCAAGCAATGTAACTTCTAACGTTGGCTCCGAGCGGAAGAGTGCGCAGAACACCAGCGCCAACGTGAACACGAAGAAAGAATGGACGAGATAGAGACGGAGGTGCGAATTGGGTGGACGGCGCATCGAGAGTGGATGGCGGAACCAGAGACGCGCAAAGTGCAGCTGGAGTTGGAGTTGCAACGACTCGAGTGGGTGTACGAGACGAAGGGTGGAAATCAATGAGGAGTGATCATGTCATGGTTGTTGCCGGCGCAGTCTGTGTTCTGACTGTCATGTCAAAGAGTGCGCAGTCATGTTCACTTTCTTGACTCGCCGTTGTTGATCCCTCTGCAGGAGGATCCCGTTGTACTGAGCCGCGGAAGCTAAGGGTCCTACGAGGGGAGCATCGTCAGCCGCCGTATCAGACACGTGCTACGACGAGTGAGAAGTGCGTTCTCGATTTGGTTTGTTGGATCACATTTGTACACGTGTTTCTTATGTACAACCTATCATCTAGCCTGGATCGTACACTGGCAGAGCAGTTCCCAGATGAGAGCTCTTCCTTACGAGCTCGACGCGGTCTTCCTCGTCGCTAAACCGGTGTGTCAGCCAAACCAAGTTCAAAATATCTGCCGGACGTGCCACGCTTGAGCGTTGTCGGCGTCGGCGCGTATATTGGTACGCGATACGGGTGTTCGACGTGGAGAGAAATGCGAAAAGGAGATCACCCTGATGCAAGTTCGTGATCTTTCATTGGCGTGTACCAAATTAAAATCTAGAATCTGCGTGGAGGAAAGAGGGCTCCAAACAGTGGGAGAAGATCGAATGTTGTTCGTGTCGTATTTTTGGTCTGTCCGCGTCCATCGAACTAAGATATCACTACTCCCAGGAACGTTGGTGGCATTGCGCTGGATGCTTCCCAGGCAACTTGGGTGGACTGACCATCGATGACGTCTGTGGCCCAGTGAAGACCTCGGTCGGATCTTCAGGTGAAGGAACTTCTTCGATGCTAGGTTGAGTTGGGCTAGGTTCGTCGCCCCCGGCCATGGGGAGCGCCTCAAGATGAACACCCTTCGAACGTTGCAGTAGGTCCGACTCTGTCATGCCACGAACAGGATGTAAATCTGGTTCCGAGCATTTTACAGCACCTCATCGCAAATTGAGTGTCCATGGACGCTACATGGCTCATACTCCAGTGTAAGGAATGCTTACCGCAACCAGAAAGCTACAACATGGTCGTCATGACATACCGCGTAGACGTCTTGCTTTGTCCTTTGTTCTAGTGAGTAGTATTTAAGATGTACAAATCGGAATTCCCCTTCTCTTACCATCCACTCGATTTTGTCCCCTTTGAATTCACTCTCAGCCTCGAACTCAGGTCACACTTGCACAAAAATACTTGCAAAAGGTAGGTAAGAGTCCTAACCTTTGTGCCACCCCAATTTCCTAACCCACAGCGTAGCCAGTTTCGCCGCTGACACTAGCAGGTTACTCCAACCATATCACAATGGAACTTTTCAGAAGCCTTGTTCTCAAACCCTTTATCACTGATCTAAAAATGATCCTTGGAGAAGAAGAAGCGGCCAGGTTCCTCTTGAAACATCCCGTCTTGTCTGACGCCGGCGTCGAGCCTTCCGTACCTTCAGAGTCTTGCTTGATGAGAAAGAACGTGTTATCCGCATCCCATACTCGGAGACGCTCCGGGTCTCAGCACGCAGAGGGTAATAATAAAGGCTCGAATCCTACCAGCGACGGTACGTTTGAACGAATCTCTAGGACGATTCCATGACCTGACGTTTCGAGTTTTGATGACTTCTGCCGCGATGTGTTCAGCGCTCTCGAGAATCACAGACGACGAGCTCACTTGCAAACTCCAGCATCTCAGGACGGCCATGCAACGGCACATTGCTTCATTTGAATTGCACCGGGACAAAAGTTCTGCAGATGTCCAAGCCAAGCTTGTAGAGAACCTGCGCCGGCGTGAGCACGAACTTAGAATGGAAGGGATGAGGGCGGATATGAAGATCAAGTGGATGACACAACAGCAGGAGCTGGCGGACGCCGAGATACGCAGGCTTCAATTGAAGATCGAGTTGGAGCAGCTCAAGATTGAGGAAGTGAGGTTGACGGGGGTGAACGTGAGCGATGGTGATGAATTATGATGACTATTGAGGAACTGTCGTGTTAGTTCGAACATGGGTCTATTTGGTTTCCTACCTTTTGTACGTGTATGCAAAGGCAATTCAGTGTCAGACAGGTTTGTTGGTCTGATATTGGTACCATCTCCCTGCACAAGATCTCATGCACAGGTTGAATAGACACTGGCCGAGTCCGCACGTTTTGCGTGCAAGGATAGTGTGCTGCCAACCAACGAGCCCGCCTGATAGATACCCAACCTCATTAGCTCGCTGAAGGTTACCCCTGCCCTTATCCTACGATGCTGCAGAAAGGAGACTTGCAATGCCAAGTTGAATGATTTGGCATGTCTCTGCCCTTCGCTGCCGGTGGCACAATTACATCGTTGTAGGTACTGTGGGCACCATGTGCCGTTCGCTTGGCCCTTCTACTGTAACCCCCCTCAACGTAATTTGGTTACCATCACACAGTATTATGTAACAATGGAACTAGGAAAATTTTCGCTTTTCGTAATGAGTGTACAGCTCCCAACTTTATGCATTACAGTATGAGCATGTCTCAGACTGAGCAGCCGTATAAGCACTACATCTCCCCCACAAAGTGATCCGCTCAGTATTGCAGTTTACACATATAAGTTCATTTTTTGATGTTTGGAACACGTACTTGGTAGATATATCCATAACGGAACTCGGTATCAATCAGGGCCAGTGACTTCGAGTGTATATTACGAATTTGCCAGCTTCATGGGCAGATTCGTTATTGACAGGTGGAATGCGGGCAGCGTCTGGATGGAAGCGCCAATGCGGACATTACAAGCTTTCCATTCCCCTGTCAGGATCAGCAACGAGAAATTGAACTTGCAGGTGCCAAGTCAGAAAAACAAGCGCTCAGGGGTAATTTTGTGTGAGAAACTTGAATATTCAAGAAGCTTGATTGATGTATCGATAAGGAGAACGTGTACGCTGGGCGACGCAATTACGAGGGCTAACACGAACTCAGTCAGGGACTGCACGTGTTCTGTTCACCCACATTTACGCCTCGTCGACGACCATCGTCTCCCACTGTGACCAGCCTTGTCATTGTTATTCTCTGCGACCTGATAGTAGCAGGGTATGACTTCCAAATACTATCCGCAGCTTGCAGGCGGTGAGTTTATCGAGAGAGAGGACCAAAGAAGTGATGTTGATGAGAACCAAAGCGTCAAATGGAGTGGGACGCTGGCCATCGGTGTCAAGCAGTCGGCGCAAGGGGGAAACGGTGAATAGAGGTGAGATACACGAGTCAGATGCAATGCCATACTGACTGAACCTCTCAGGGCAGAGTGGCGCGAGTTCTTCCAGCATAATCAACCAGAGGCCGTCAAAGCCGATTGAAATTAATCTTGGAGAGGCATTGCAGTCGATCGCATTCCTCGACGAGCAGCATGTTGTGAGCAGTACCAAGAGCGGACAGATTCAACGCTGGCGAGTCGAGGATGGAACGAAGGCGGGGCCAGCCATTTACGCACCAGAAAAGATTTGCGGCGTTGCAGTCTCGAAAGATGGAGAATGGGTAGCAAGCGGCGGAGCGGACAGTGGACAAGTGGTGATATGGAATGCAGCGAGCGGGAAAAAGCTGACCACGTTGAAGACGCACAGTGATGGCGTGGATGACATTGATCTTTCTGAAGACAAGACGCTGGTCGCAACGGCAGGGAGTGGCCGCAGCACTGCTTGTACTGCCTGTGTCTGGGACGTCTTCACTGGCAGGAGACAGCTTAAGCTCAAACTTAGTACCGGCCTCCCTTTGTTCGCTGCTATGAAACTCTCTCCGGATGGGCTCTTGATGGCCGTAGCCATGCACATTCCACTGTCTGTTCGGATATTCGACTGTGAAGATGGTGAAGCCCTCGTCGACCTTCCAATCCAACTCGCCCAGAATCATCGAACCCTGGTTTGGACATTGGACAGCAAGCAACTCTTTGTGTTCTCTCGCGATGGCAAGATCAATTGTCTCGACGTATTCTCAAGTACGATGCTCTCGACGTGGGATATCCACAGTAGCAACGATCCCTGCTCTATCACTCTCTCAGACAACGGAGCATTGATCGCTGCCTCGGCTAACTCAACGGTCTCGTTCTGGGATACCAGAACACAACAGCAGGTCGGTCCTGTCGTCAAACAAAACCACCGTGCCTCTTCAATTGCTATCTCTGCAAATTACGACCTTGTAATCGGTGGAGACGATCGAATCACTCTGGGCAGTCTTTACGGTTTCCTGCCATTGGCATATGTAAGTACAACTGTCTTGAAGTCGAGTGGAATGATGTTCTGAGCACGAAATATATTGACAGGTGCGCGAGCCGGAGACTGAGTCTAAAAAAATTGCCTTAGAAGATACCATCAATTCTCTTTGTGCGGCGATCCTTTATCGACAGCCTACCTCTTTCACTGACGTCCACATGGCCTAGACGAAAAAATAACCGAGCTTGAAGGAACAATTCAACACTCAAGGTATGCATTTGATCAGGAAAGGGATAGCTTCAATGAAACCATCAAGTCTCTTCGCGCACGCGAGAAAGCCTTCAGTGCGTTCTCGTTACCTTGATCCAAGTTCTGGGTCCTTACGATCGGCCATTAGATCACAAAATCGCCAGTCTCGATAACACCGTGCAGAGGCTGACCGCATCTCAACGCCTAGTTAGTCAGCAAAAGGATGGCTTAGATGAAACTGTCAGCAGGCTTCGTGCTGGAGATGAAGCAGCGAGTACGTTCACCATTAGCTCTACTCGTGTAGCGATTGACGCTCGATAATATCTCTTTTAGAACAAGCGATCGAGGAACTCTCCGTCCAACTTGCTCACTCACACCGCCTCATCGGTGCCCACGAACAGAAGCACCAGTGTGAGGTCCTATACGCCCAAGGTCGCATATTTGATGCGTCAGCGCATCTTCTCGAAATGACCGGTACAGTCAACGAGGATGTAAGATCAAACAAGCTGATTATGGACTGGCTCGCAGGTGAGATTCTGTACCGACTCTTAGTAGAGTATACTACTCCTGATCATCAGAGTTCACGCAAAGGTGTGCCACAATGCTCGAGAAGATTGGAGATGACGCATCACGTGTTGAAAAACACGACGAAGCGGCAGAAGCCTACTCCACTGTATTGTCCCTTATGCCCTCTCATTCAAATGCATTACCGATCAAGTGGGCAAGGGCGGCATTGGTTCGTGGTTCCATGCGCGAATTGCTCCGTGCGTCTGCCGAGGTGTGCTCTCTGTTCGTCCACAGTCGATAGACTGAAATTCGTTTTGCCTAGTTCAAGGTTCCAGAGTTTTTTATTTATCAAGCGATCTGCGACATACTTGAATCAGACGGTCGTGTCCTGGAAGCAATCGAGTGCTTTCAACAGATGAAAGCCCAGGTACGAGAGGACACGAGTACCCGGGTTGAGCGGGCGGAGTGGGAACTCGGTGAGTGATTGTAGCTATGACTTCCCTGTGCTAACTGGCACGCCACTCATAGATTTCCGGCGGCGCTGTTTTGAGAGGCTCGTGAAACTGGGCGACATCGCGATGAACTCTGGCAGCTCTGACTCGGCTGATGAAGCGATGAAGGCTTACTCCACTGCATTGACATTTTTTCCATCTGATCCGAACCATATTTTGACCAAGTGGATCAAAGCAGCAACGATTCGAGGAGGCATGCGTGCCGCATTCAATGCTGCTTCTCAGGTATGCTCCGCTGTAATAGGTCAGACATGTAGAACTTATTTTGGTGGTTCAGTTCAACCTACCGATATTCGATATATATCGATGTTTCTGCGACGTTCTCGAAGGCGACGGTCGTGTCATAGAAGCGATCATATACTACAGACAGATGCAAATAGAACTACGAGGGGACACGAGCCGCCGCCCAGAGGGCAACATGGGATGGGAACTCGGTCAGTATCTCTGGCGTGGTATATTCTGGGATAACTTAAGCACGTGCCCCAGATTTCCAACAACGTTGTGTTGAGAAACTCGGAAGGCTTGGCGACGCTGCCATGTCCTCTGAAAACTACAAGGTCGCGGTCGCTTACTACGCCAACACACTGTCACTCGAACCGACGAACAAGGATGAGATCATCTTGAAGTGTTGCAAGGCACGAACACGATCTTTGGAAGTGGAACTTGCTCAAGCCAATGAGGTAGGGTCAAGACTGGATTTCATATGTACTTCATTGATATTGATAACCCATTTCACTCAGGAAATCAAGATCAGCTCATCATCTTATATGGGGTACGGCAGAAAACACGCGGTGCTACATCGCATGGGCCGCTTTCGGGAAGCGATCGAAGCATTCGAGAATATGCTTGCGAAAATCGATGAATCACCGGGTCCAGATATCCGAAGTATGTGATTTTCGTTCACCCTTTAGCGACACTGATGTAGTCGCTGTCACAGAACTTCGCGAGCAATATCAGGATGTTACACCCACAATTCGACAGATTGTCCAGAAGGCTATCCGCAACATGCCTCGAGTACTCATTAATACCCGCACCGGACGTCTGTATGACAAAGTAGCACAAGGAGCTATGTTCGAGCAACAACTCATCTTCGACGAACTACGCTCCTTGATGGTTGCTCAAGTCAACGAAGCGCGTATTTGGAGCGAGGTGAAGAATTACTATCGATATGTCATGTTCTCCCATAGGTGGGAGGACGGAGAGCCTCTCTTTCAAGCGGTCGAGGGTATTTCAGTCTACACCCTTGAACTCTCCTTGGCGAATGTCAAGTTGCAGACATTCTGCAAGATTGCACAGACTCTCGGATTCGAATGGGTATGGTCAGATACGTGCTGTATTGACAAGAAGGACAATGTCGTGTTGCAAGAGTCGTTAGTGGCCATGTTCACGTGGTACCGCGGCTCGTCTCTTACCATCATTTACCTCCGTGGAGTCTCGTCAGAGCTCCAGAAACCCGGTGCGCTTCAGGGAAGCATCTGGAACACTCGGGCATGGACGTATCAGGAATATGTCGCTGCCGAGACAGCTCAGTTCTACACCGAAGACTGGAAGCCGTACCTTGGTCTGAAGATGTACAACCACAAGGAGTGTCCGGAGATCATCCAGGAGATGCAGCAAGGTACGGGAACCCTTACCCAAGAGTTATCAGTCCTTCGTCCAGATTTGGGACTGGTACGAGAAAAGTTGTCTGTGGCCTCGAGGCGTCATACAACGGTGATGGAAGACGCTGCCTATTCTCTCCTTGGGATCTTCAATGCTTCAATTCCGGTCATCTATGGGGAGGGAAATCGTGCAGTCGGACGACTCCTCGATCATATCCTTACAGGATCTCGGGACGTCACTATCTTGGCCTGGACAGGTCACGCGGGGGACTACAATAGCTGTCTACCTGTTGATCTGACGGTCTACGACCAAGTGGTGCCACCACATGTTCCAGAACCGCTCGAGACTGCCCAAATGGATCGCACGGTCAAGACATTACGCTCGTCACTGCCCGACGTTTCTCAAGCTGTGGCGCTCCATCGGTCTCTCTGTGCACTCCCCCCACCCTCATTTGCTGCCAGTCGCCTGCAACTCTCTGGCATCACATTCCCTGTCACTGAACTTTCGGAAACTGGTTCTGAATCTAACAGACGCGTTTATCACGCGACGGTTGACATGCTCGGGGACATTGAAATCAAGACCATGGACGACCTGTCACGGATGGATGACCTAATTCTGATTCATCCCTGGATCGGTCCCTTGCTCAGCCAGGACAGTTCACGCCGCGCTGGCATCAAGGTTGATCCAGTTACACGTGCGCTACGGCTGGTCGCTCGTTTGGGGCAGGCGTTTGGTGCTCTAATGTTTGCACCACTGTGGAACGAACAGTACAAGCGGGTCGCTGCGGATAGTTTAATTACGGTTCGAGTACGCGAGGATGCGTCGCTGGCGGAGTTGACAGAAAATGTGGTTACGATCGACGTACAGTAACTCCGTCATTTGTGATAGAGCTTGACGGTCATGATGAACCTACTGGATCTTATTACTGCTTTCATCTATTACATATACTGCACAAATTAGTTTCAATTCATTCGAGGAACCCATCTAACGGTGGTTGTCTTGTATCATACAAGTGTGCTCTGTGAACCGTTCTTAGTAGAAGAAACTGGGGTCAATGGCGATATTCGATCTGACAGGTCTCACTCGCTTGAGTCGCTCCAACTTCAATTCTGACTTCCATTCTGGTCCCACCACACAGGTCTTGCCTTTAAACCGTCTGTTTGGCATTACCTTGTTTACAAGGTCACTCAGTTGTGAAGTGGCAACACGCCGAGGTGGTAAAATTTGCCCTTGAAAGTAAATAGTGTAGCTTCTGATTATTCTTATTTTTCTACATTATGACGCGCTCGACGCATGATTCAGGGTCATCAATTGATCTCGCACCCTCGTCACCACACCGTGACCATGGCACGACTACGATGCAATTGTCGTGTTGTCGCTCGTCGTCACCCTTGTCGCGTCTCCTGGCTTGTACCCTGGCACTTCCCTTCGCAACACAATACACGACGGCGACAGTCGTCGTTCTCGCCACGTCGCCCTCGCACCACGTCCACAACACACGACGACGACGCAGTGCTAGTCGTGTCGTCGTCTGTTGTTCGCCCTCGCCGTGTCACCCTCGCAACGATTAGCGCCTGACGCGTCGTCGTTCACTGTTTACCCTCGCGCCCGCCCACCCCACACAATGACGGCGTGCGGACGTTGTCATCACCCTCACACCCTGCACACACCGCGGCACGACGCACAGCCCGTGACGACGCGACAATACAATGCGTTGTTCACTCTTGCACCCACATCCTATGGTCCACACCCCCAGCATGCCCCTACAGCTATTTATGACGACGATAACACGTCGACGTGACATTGTCGACTCATTGTTCTCTCACTCCTGTACACCCTTCGAACGTTGCAGTAGGTCCGACTCTGCCATGCCATGAGCAGGATGTAAATCTGGTTCCGAGCATTTTACAGCGCCTCATCGTAAAATTGAATGTCAATGGACGCTATATGGCCCGTATTCAAGTGTAAGGAATGCCTGCTGCAACCCGAAGGCTACAATATGGTCGTTATGGCAAGCCGCGTAGACGTCTTGCTTTGTCCTTTGTTCTAGTGAGTAATATTTAAGATGTACAAATCAAACTTGCCCTTCTCTTACTATCCACTCGATTTTGTCCCCTTCGAACTCACTCTCAGCCTCGGACGTCGCGTCTCTGGTCACACTTACACAAAATACTTTCAAAAGGTAAGTAAGGGCCCTAACCTTTGTGCCACCCCCAATTTCCTAACCCACAGCGTAGCGAGTTCGTTGCTGACACTAGCAGGTTACTCCAACCATATCACAACGGAACATCCTGTTTTATCTGACGCCGACATCAAGTCTTCCGTGCCTTCAGAGTCTCGCTTGATGAGAAAGAACGTGCTATCCGCATCGCGTACTCAGAGACTCTCCGGGTCTCAGCACGCAGAGGGCAATAATAAAGCCCCGGATCCAGCCAGTGACGGTACATTTCAACGAATCTCTAGGACGATTCCATGACCTGACGTTTCTATTTTTAATGACTTCTGCCGCGATGTGTACAGCGCTGAGAATCGCATCCGACGAGCTCGCTTGCAAACTCCGGAGTCTCAGTACGGCCATGCAAGGGGACGTTGCCTCGATTGAATTGCTCCGGGACAAAAGTTCTGCAGGTATGCAAGCCAAGCTCGACTCTCGACTCGACAAGCTTTTAGAGTACCTGCGCCAGCGTGAGCACGAACATATTATGGAAGTGATGAAGGCAGAGATGGAGATCAAGTGGATGGCACATCAGAAGTCGGAGCTAATGGAGACCGAGATACGCAAGCTACAATTGGAGATCGAGCTGCAGCGGCTCAAGATCGAGGAAATCTTGATTGGGACGAATGTGAGCGATGGTAATGAATTGTGATGACCATCGAGGAACTGTCGTGCTAGTTCGAAGACGGGTCTATTTGTTTTCCTACCTTTTGTATGTTCAGACAAGTTTAGTTCTGATATTGGTACCATCCCCCTGCACAAGGTCTCCTGCACAGTTAAATGGACATTAGCTGACTAGTCCGCACATTTCGCATGTGGCAAGCATAGTGTGCGAACGAACCCGCCTGACACGTGCCTAGTAACCTCATTAGTTCGCCACAGATACATCAGGTCACTTTGCATCGTGCCCGTGCCCATGTCAATGGGTCCCCCCGCCATTTTCCTCATCATCGTTCGCAGCATTTGTGGCGGAAATTTCCAAGTTGAACGATCGGCAATTTGTTTCGACCACGGTTCAATGAAGTAAACAGGCATGTCTCTACCGCTAGCTGCACAATAACTTCGTTGTAGGTAGGCGTCGAGTGTCGTTCGCTTGCCAGCCCTTTTGCTCTCAACGTAATTTGACGGAACGGGGAGTCATCCCTTTTTTTTTTACCATCACACAGCATTAACCGACTGGTCACCTTGTTCCAAGTCGCTAATTCTCCCAGTAAGCATCGCCCTACCGATATCTGGGGCTTGTTCTGTATTAAAATCTGTTTCCTCACGGCCGAACGAAATGGGATGCAGTGTTACGGCTTGCGGATGACGTTTATATACTGTAAGTTCATTTTTCGATGTTCGGAGCCATCGACGCCAACGTCTGTCAGATATTAATAACCAGATCTTGATGTCCAGATGCGGACATCTATGTACGAATCAGGGCCCGATTCGATTAGGAGTTAGGTGTCACGAGGTGATCTTGAAAACGATCAGACCTCAACGACACAACTAGAAGGGTAAGAACCCGTGTTGATATCGGGAGAGCCTGCTCGCGGACGTAAAGCAGGAGAGGAGGGCGCAAATATCGATGTTCGTTGTTCATTATGGGACAGTGTATGCTACGAGTTCGGGCAGATTGATTAAAATGAGCGATTGACAGGAATGCAGGTATACGCGTCTGAATGGAAGGGCCGTGCCAGTCTGCTGCGAACATAGACAAGTAAACAAACAAGAGGAATGAATACATTACGAGCATCCTGAGGCTCAACATCCCCGATAGTCGGGTCATCACCACGAGCTAAATTCAACTTGCAGGTGCCATGTCAGGAGAAGAAGTGCTAGGGTTCGGGGCAGGGGGTAGTTTTGTGTGAGAGGCTTAAATATTCAAGTAGTTTGATTAATGTATCGATAAGGGGCACGTGTATGCTGGGCGACAACAACTGCAAGGTAACACGAAATTGGTCAGGGACCATGCATGTTCCTTTCACCCACACTTACATCTCCTCGACGATCATTGTCTCTCATTGCGAGGAACCTTGACACGGTGTTATTTTCTGCGATCTAATACCAGTAGAGTATGACTTCCAGATACTTTCGGCAGCGCGCGAGTGGTGAGTTGATCAGAGAGACGAGTAAATGATGGATGTTAATGAGAACCAAAGAGACAAGTGGACTGAATCGTAGGCATCGTTATCAAGTACTCAGCCCAGGATGCCATGCTGACTCGACTAGAGCGGAGCGACGCGAGTTCTTCCAACATTGTCAACCAGAGGTTCGCAAAGCCGATTGAAATTGATCTTGGAGAGACATCGCATTGGATTGCATTCCTCGACGAACAACACGTTGTGAGCGGTGCTGTGAGCGGAACGATTCAACGCTGGCGAATCAAGGATGAAACGAAGGTGGGGCCGACCATGAATGCAGGTGAAGGTATTTCTAGCATCGCGGTCTCGAAAGATGGAGAATGGATTGCAAGTGGAGTGGAGAGCGGTCGAGTGGTGATATGGAATGCAGCGAGCGGAAAAAGGCTGCCCATGCTGGTGGAGCACAACGACTGTGTGTTTGCGATCGATTTTTCTGAAGACAAGACGCGAGTCGCAACGGGAGGGGGTGACAAGATGGTCTATGTGTGGGATGTCACCACTGGCAGAAGACAGCTCGAGCTCAAACACGGCTGCTGTTTGGCCGCTGTGAAATTCTCTCCGGATGGACTTTCCATCGCCACAGCCACGTGGTCACTACTGTTCGGAGGGTCTGTTCGGATATTCGACTGTCGAGATGGTCGAATCCTCGTCGACTTCCCTATTCAAGTTGCCACGTGGAACAATCGGACTCTCGCTTGGACATCGGACAGCAAGCGACTTTTCACACTTTCTCGCGACGGCAAGATCAGCTGTCTTGACGTATTCTCGCATACAACACTCTCGACATGGAATATCCACAGCAGCGACCATCCCTGCTCTATCACACTCTCAAACGACGGAGCATTCATCGCTGCCTCGGCTAATTCAACGATATCGCTCTGGGACACCAGGACACGACAGCAAGTCGGTTCTGTCCTCAAACAAAACCACAACATCTATTCAATCGCTATCTCTGCAAATTACGACCTTGTAACTGCTGGAGGCAATCAAATCACTCTGCGCAATCTGTACGGTCTCCTACCCCTGTCATATGTGAGTACAACTGTCTTGAATTCGAGTGGAATGATATTCCGAACACGAAATATGCCGTTGACTATGACAGGTGCTTGAGGAAATAAAGTCTGAACGAACTGCCCTGGAAGATACCATCAGTTCTCTTCGTGCGGGGATTCTTTACCGACAGCTCACGTCTTTCACTAACGTCCACATGGCCTAGACGAAAAAATAGCCGAGCTTGAAGGAACGATCGAACACTTAAAGTGTGCATTTGATCAAGAAAGGGATAGCCTCAATGAAATCATCGAGTCTCTTTGCTCACAGAAGGAAGCCTCCAGTGCGTTCTCGTTACTTTGACGCAAGCTCTGATTCCTTATGAACCGCCACTAGATCGCAAAATCACCAGTCTCGACAACACCGTGCAGAAGCTGACCGCATCTCACCGCCTAGTTATTCAGCAAATGGATGACTTGAGTGAAACTGTCGGCAGGCTTCGTGCTGAAGACAAGGCAGCGAGTATGTTCGTCATTAGTTCTCTGTAGTGATTGACACTCGAGAATAACTCTTCTAGAACAAACGATCGAGAAGCTCTCCGTCCAACTTACTCACTCACACCACCTCATTAGTG
>JBBPTK010000534.1:0-14141 GCA_038094135.1 Spongiforma cf. squarepantsii
GAAACGAAGGAGAAAGGCGGTCCACGGAAGGCATACATAGCGGAAGGCCGACAAAGAGCCTGTTACTCGTCCTACAAACGATCTTTTCTATGGTTCGCAACGCAGGTACACCCTTCCACTCTACGGTGCTTGATCAGTCTGTATAGAGGATTTCTCAAATGTATTCCTGACCATGTTCTCTAAGATCCAGAATTTCGTCAAATGATACCACGATTTCGTCTCTGATGGCGGGGTAAAGCACTTGAAGGTTCCGAGTGAGCTGTGACCGAGCGACCGCAACATGATACGGATTGTCGATTATCTCTGGACCAAGCGTGTATCTGACTTGGACTTGCTGCCGACATTCTCAGTATTCATCGTCAAATGATCAAGCGACCACTCACGTTGTCTATGGCTTCCAAGAATGACAGGGTACTCTCGGGCGCCTTGGCTAGTTCTTCGATATGTCTACGGTCGCTTATAATAACAGTCCAGTTGTACAGTTCCGCAACTTTGAATGGCGCAGTTTTGTACTATAAAACCAGGTGTCAACAGTCAGTGTATGTTCAATCAAAACTACAGGCCCTACCTTCTCGTAGCCTTCTTGTATGATACTCTGAGAGTTGGTCAAGAACTTCAAGGCGTCTAACCAGGAGCCAAGCCAAGTACTTGAACCAACAGTTGGAAACGCATGAAGCTAACGAAAGAACTCTGAGTCAAGAATAATTTTTTTAGTCTCGCGCGTGCTCACATTTGGACGTTGAGACCGTTTTGCGAGTAGAACGAGAACCGCGACAAAACTTACAATACCGTAGGTTATGGCTGACATCTCAGGTCTGTAGTAGTTCTGACAATAGTCTGGACTCTGGGGAGGGAGCAGAGCGACGATAGAAAGCTACTGAACCTGTTTCATTCATTGTTTTGCATCGTTTCATAAGAAAAATCAGAATTGGGTCGTACTCAAGGGACAGTTCGGAGGATCCCGAGTAACCAAGTGAAACTACACACGAGTTTACCAAACATCATAATTTAGCATCAGTAAAATCCTACGGTAGACACGATCCTTCATTCGACCCTCTTCCTGAACGTCAACTTGGCAATCCAATAGTCGGGTGGTGCCCTCTTCGCGTTGCACGGGGTCTGCGGGCCTGCCGGGTCGCCATCCGGGAATTCAATATCATACGTCAGAAGGACGTGCGCGAACATCGTTTTGAGTAAGTGGACGGCAAAGAATCTTCCCGGACTATGCGCCAAGTCAGCCCAAGATCACGTAAAGCCAGTATAAAAGTTTACCAGGCTTGCCGGCCGTGCCCAAAGGCTAAATACTCGTTTGTTGTCGACACGAATTGGTACTTGGCACCCTCATTGTCTTCGCCACGTAGATCGGCAAAACGGAAAGGCTTGAACGTACGTGCATCTTCGTAAAATACGTCGTCATGTTGAATGAATTTGGCGGGGGCAGCAACGAAAGTGCCTTTTGGTATAAATGTACCGTCGGAAAACGTGAAGTCCTTCAAGGCTATGCGCATGAGAGTCACTGATCCGCAGAGTGATTAGACTGGATGTCGAATGAAACAGTTGAATATGGAGGCTCGTACAAGGGTCGGTGCCTTCCAGACGCTGACACTCCTTGAGGAAGCTATCTACTTTTCTCATCTCACCCACCGAGGCCTTCGACCATCCCTGTCTCGCGACAATAACTTCTACCTCCTCTCGAAGGGTTTGGGTATATTCAGGATTCGCAGCGAGGCAGAAAAGTGCAACCGTGAAGGTCTGTTAGGTGAAAACAACTCAGCATTGCGTCAGGTTTGTAATATGAGATTGGGAACATACCAGGGAAGTCGTCTGATTATAACGTCGAAGGGAGAGCGTAAGACAGATGGAAAGAAACGGTAATAAAACATACATGAATGGCAGTAAAATTAACTGCTAGCAGTCGGTCCGACAAGGATTCAACAGACAACTCAGGATCGTCTGCCTCATCGATTAACCAGGACAGAAGGTCGTTCTATTCAAAGGCATTTCAGAGCTGAAACAGAATGCAAATAAGCATCACCAACGGGTTTTTCAGCCCACCCCTTTCCATGCTCCTTTATGTGCTTCAGTCGTTCTTCGATCATTGGGCGAAGAAGGTTCCTTCCACTTCGCTGGCTTCGATGTATACTCTGGCGGAACCAAGCAACCATACTATTCTCCATTGTAAGTTGGGCCGTGTAAGGACCACTAAAAACTGCTTACGGTCTCATAAAGCTCGGAAAAAGCCCGATGATAGCAGCCTCTTTGAAAACATCAAAGGCATACTGAATATTCAGGGGTATCCAGTCAGGGTCACGACCTAGAACGCTTGAGCAGATAAAAGAAAAGATTGACGCGGAGCTCACATAATGGGAATCCAACGAACAATCTGTTAGCTGCTCTACACACAACGTTTTGCATGGTGTTGAGTACTGGCACACTTTTCCACTCTTGTATATTCCCGACGTCCATAAATGGCAACTGTAAATGTAAACATGATCCTCACCATTTCCCTTCAAATCAAGTAGATCATCGAAGGCAGTGACGATCTCATTGTGGATCTCTGTATCCAGAATTCCGATGGCTCTCGTCAGTTGTACACGCACAACCGAGATATGGTATGGATTATGATGGAGCTCTGGGCCCATGGTATACTCGAGAAGAAGCCGCTTCCAAGAAAGTTCAGCCCAACCTTGCAACAAAAACTGTGTCTTGACTTACATCGTTTATAGCTTCCAAGAAAGAAAGCGTGTCATCGGGTGCCTTTCGCAGCTCGTCCACGTGCTCGGGGCTGCCCAAAACAACTACCCAGCGGTATAGGTCGGCCACCTTGAACGGTGCCGATTTGTACTGAGGCACTATCAGAGAAAGTAAATGGGTGATGCGAGGTTTAGAGAACTTGCCTTTCGATACCCTCGATGAACAACGTCCACCGGATTCGTACGAAACTTGTAACCAGCCCACCATGAGCTAAGCCAACCACTGGATCCGACAGTAGGTATGGCATCAAGCTAGATAATAATCCGGGAATGAGGAAAGATCGGTACTTTCGCCGTTGACACTGACTTTGGAAGACTGAGACAACTTCAACAGGATTAGGAAAGTAGCAATTATCCCTGCGACACCATAAGCAGAACCGCTGGTAGGTAGGTAAAGTGTTGGCAGTTGTGGGCTCATTGAGAAGACGTTTAATCGTGCATTTGTGACTTAGGCGAGATATATGTTGGCATGCCAGCCTCCGACGCCCATTCGGTCGAAGAGTAATTGTTCGTTTCTGCACTCCGACATGCTATGCGAACTTAGTCAGCTGGGAGTTGTCATGGTCATGGTGACAGCTTACTAAGGTGAGGCCCAGGCTCCAGTCTCATTGAAGGTGAGGAAGCGGAAGTTCACTTTACTGGTTTCACCGATTTTACCGTTGTCAAAGAAGCTATACTTCGTCTGATGTGGACTCAGAGCGGAGAGAGCATCCAGTGGATATCTGTGGGATACTTGCAATCTCGTTCTGTCGGCGTGTCATCGAAGGCGTGCATTGTCAGAGTGCTATTGAAGTGCATGACGGTCCGAAGTAAGGAAAATGTAGATGCACATTCACCGGCACCATTCACTGGATACAGGCGAGAGTTGAAGATCCAAGAAGCTGTTATTGGCCGGTCTAAAACATCCGACTCACAACACACAGCAGACGAACTGATGAGAAAGAAATCAAGTCATCACACGTAGATTCCAAACCGGAGATCATTGATCATTGAAAGTACGGACGGAAGGTAACTATTCGACTTCTTGCAACAAATGTACTCTGTGATTAAACTTGAAAAGCCTTGTGACAGGGTCGATTGGGTCTCAATATCCAAGAAGACAAGATTCGGCACTATGAACGGACGGAAAATACTCGTTTATTCAGTCCTCTTTCTAAACATGACCTTAGCGGTTGGATCAGGTAAAGTTGCGGTGAAGATGCGCCTGGGCTTCGGATGAAGTGCATTGTCCGGGAACTTGATGTCGTACGACACCACGACGTGCGCCAGCATGGACTTCAGCTCGTTGGCAGCGAAGAATCTTCCAGGGCTGTAACAATCATCTACATCGGAATATATATATAAAGAAGGAAAACCGCACCATGCATGTGGACCATGTCCAAAAGGCAAATATTCGGTCGTTGTCGACGCAAATTGATGCTTTCCACCCTCACTCTCCTCATCATGCAGGCCGATAAACCGGAAAGGTTCAAATGCGTCAGCATTTTTGTAAAATGCATCGTCATGGTGGATGGATCGTGCGGCGGCAGCGACAAGGGTACCCTTTGGCACAAATGTACCGTCTGAAAACGTATAGTCCTTCACTGCAAGGCGGGTTAGACTTACTAGGGGCAGGTCATTGATAAGGGTCAACGACAGAAACACAGAGACACGTACAACAACTGATACCTTCGATGCGCTGGCACTCCTTCAGGAAGCTGTCTACTTTTCGCATCTCGCCCAATGAAGCCTTTGACCATCCGTATATCTCGACGACGATTTCAACCTCCTCACGAAGAGGTTGAATGTATTGAGGATTCGCTGCAAGATAGAACAGCGCATGTGCGAAGCTCTGTTGCGTGACGTCAATTGCGTTATTCGAGAGATCTATACTGCCTGTACATGGCTGCATACCTGAGAAGTCGTCTAACCACAGCATCGAAAATTTGAGCATGACACAGCGGTAAAGGAAAATCCTCGAGACACACGTGGATGGCTGCAAAATTGATGGCTAATAGACGATTTGTCAAGCATTTAGTAGTTAATTCAGCACCTTCTGCCTCATCCATCAACCAAGACAGAAAGTCGTTCTAACAATACAAAGAAACATTTTGAAATAATGATTTGTCCGAAAACAAGGATAACTAACCGGCTTTTCCGACCAGTCGTTTCCATAGTCCGTTACGTATCTTCGTCTCTCTTCGATTATTGGACCAAGCAGGCTCCTTCCACGAACTTTCCCTCGTTGTATCCCCGTGCAGAATCGGGCAGCTATACTGTTGTTGTATCAAAACCATGTGGTGACTAAGCGGTTCGGAGTCGGACACTTACGACTTCAGAGCACTTGGAAATAGTCCAATAATAGCTGCTCCTTCGATTATGTCGAGGGTGTATCGTATATTCAGATCTATCCAATCAGAGTCACGACCTGGCATGGTTCAGGGCAAAAAGGGCAAGATCGAAATCTAAGGGCTTACACAATGGGAGTCCGACAAATAACCTGTTGCTTGTTCTGCAAACTATTCTTTGCATGCTACTAAGCACAGGAGTACTCTTCCATTCTGGTTTATTTCAGAAGCCCGCGTACAACAT
Source organism: Spongiforma cf. squarepantsii (assembly GCA_038094135.1). Taxonomy (NCBI): domain Eukaryota; kingdom Fungi; phylum Basidiomycota; class Agaricomycetes; order Boletales; family Boletaceae; genus Spongiforma; species Spongiforma cf. squarepantsii. The sequence continues at coordinate 5,325 of JBBPTK010000534.1, forward strand.
GCATAAGTCAGAGTAAAGAAAAGGAGATGCTCACCATTCTCCTCAAGGTCGAGTACGTCATCGAATGCCGTAATAATCTCATCCCTCATCTCTGGGTACAAGACCCCGAGATTACGAGTCAGTTTTGAATGCAAGATCGGAACATGATAGGGGTTATCGTGAAGTTCAGGTCCCATGGTATGCTTAACACGAAGTCTCTGTCAGTGATAATCAGCTCAAATTTCTAACGTAGTGGAAGAACCACGGAGACTTGCACTGTTTACAGCTTCCATGAACGATAGCTTGTCTTCTGGTGCTCTTCGTAGTTCATCCACATGCTCACGGCTGCTGAAAAGGATAATCCAATGATATAGTTCAGCTACCTTGAATGGTGCAGACTTGTGCTGGAAGATTGTGAGAGCAAGAAAATAGGACGTGTAATGTAGTAGACTTACCTTCCGGTACCCTTCTTGTATAATGTCTGGAGCATTGGTGAGAAACACTAAACTAGCCCACCATGAGCCAAGCCAACCACTGGATCCGACTGTAGGTACACCATGGAGCTGATCAATCCATTCATAATCAGACAAAGATCAGTGGTTTTACCATGCCGATGGTCACCTTGGAAGGCCGGAACAACTGTGCGAGTATAACGAGAGCAGTAACGACACCTATGACATGATAATTAGAGATATCGTCGAACAGATGCATTATTTGTGTTTGATTCTGCAACCCGGGTGAGCAAGTTGGCGATTAATAACGTTTTGCACGCGACCGAGCATCGGAGAGACCTTGTATCACCTGTGAACCTAGCCGAATATCCAACACATAAATGCGATCAATTTCCCCTAAGAATACGGATTTGAGGGAATATGTAAAGCCCTTCGGTCGGATGCAGAAACAAGACTAGCCGAACAAGATAATCACCGCTTGCGAATATCTTTTTCCGGACTAGTTCGTCATCCATTTGATGGTAAAAAATGGTCAGGGGAATTCAGTCCCGTAGAAGTAAGTGAACTTGGCGTTTCACCCCGGGAAAAACCGCAAATCCTCCCTTGCAAGCGTTCCGAGTGATGGAGATGACGAATACTATTTCTTGCATCGTAATTACACCGACTCCTCTGGATGAAATTTAAATGCAACATTCCTGCAGAAACCCATTCAGCGCGGAGTGTCATGCCTCTTGCACCTTTTCAAGTAGCTGTGGCCAAGTATTTGTATTGTGACGGTCATCAGAACACCGAGACGCTTACTCACAAGTGCAGCTCTTACCAGCTATAGAAATAAAGAGCAAGGGACATTTCATATTTCAGTGAGATTGTACTAGCCGCAGTGCCGGCGCCACATCTGATAGGCTAGATTAAACATCTAGAGTGGGTAAAGAAAGAAACTAGTGGTTGAGCGGTTAGCATAGCGATTTTACAGCCGACCTGCGCGTACATGTCAAGCAAGCGAAGGATCCAGGAATGATCAATTCCTCGCCGGCGCTTGCTTGATTTGACTCCGACACCCTCCGACCGGCTTACCCCGTGGTTCTCTGCCTTCTTGACGACGGCTGGGCCCGGTTGCACGGTTTCTCGAAATGCGTGGGCTGGGCATTCATCCCGCCATTGAATCATGGACATCGCGACCTTCGCAGTCACGATCCCCGCTCAGAAGACTTCACAGCCAGATCTATCAAATGGAACTTCAAATATTCCTGCAGGTCTTGTAAGATCACGGACGAGATGGCTTATCTACATCACCACTGGCACTTAGGCGAACCTCTTTACGCGGTCGCACCCATTTCGAAGTCTTCTCTGGTTCTGACAGCGGCCTCCCGACGGAGGTAACGAGTCACCTGTCTAGATTCGAGAAGAATGGTCGCGATGCTCGATGTCCAATTGTTTAAGTGCCAGACTCGAATACATGGCCCACGAGCCGGTGAGTCGAACTGAGAAATGCTCACCAGTGTATAAGTGAATAGATGCTTACCATTAAATCAACGCGGAGAGGTAGCTGGAAAGAATAGATGGTAGAGCTATATGTCACCACAGGTTAACCAAGAGAACACGGGGCGTGATTCCCTGTTTGAGCCACCGTCGCACAAAGCTGTACGATGAACCACTTGGAACGAGGGTCTCGTAAAACCCATCAATTGTGTGAAACTCAATAACCATGAGAGCTTCAAATGTATATCTGATCTGCGCAGAGCACCAGTCATGCCAGATGGATGAGATATGATGTACTGTACCTGGCAGAAGCACACGCATGAGGACGACGGTGATATAGAAATGTTCAAGCACCGACTGCACGGAGACACCAACCATAACTGTCAGAGATTCAAACCCCTGAGGTCCGTGCCAGGTGATACGAGTAATGAAACGGATCCAGTAAGCGTGGGTAGTCGCCCGTAGGGCCGTAAGTACTGCGCTTGGGCGGCTTGGCACCTCGCATCAATGAAGTGACCCGTTCTTGTTGAAATTTCTCCTTGTGATGCATATTCATTTGAAACGGCACAGCCCATACAACCGCATTATGGCCTCGACGCTGCAACTGTGGTCGAACGCGTTTGGCGTATAAACGGCAATTCCCGGTATATTTGATCGTGTTTGGGTCGACTGTACAGTTTTTCATCAGCCACCTTCACTCATCGTCCAACGCGACCTAAACGCATATTTACACGATGTCGAACGATCTCGAGTGGCTCCTTCTCCGCGTCAGTCGCCTTCGAGGACATGCTGACGACGATGTCGCTGAAAAAATTGGCAGAAATACAACTCCTTCCTTGTGAAGAAGGCAGAGGGACGCATCTTCTCCGCTGAACCCGTATGTGCGATTCAACATCTTCACACTTTGTTGTCTGACGTATTATTGTCTACAGGGAAATCTCCGAAGTCTACACTCCCCAAAGTACTCTGGTCTTGCCAATGCGAAGGTAAGGAGACTTTGAGATTAATGAAATTTTATGAGTAAATATATATGCAACCATGTTTCACAGGCGATCAGCATCCAGGATTCTCCTTCAGGAATCCAAGTTACTGTGAACAAGTCTAAGGCGACGCAACGACAAGTTCGTCTCGCCCGGACAACCTTCTCCATCCGCAACCGCTCTGGTAGTCGTCGCGCATTTGGTGTTGTTGCTGGTCTCGCAAAGAGGGGTTATCGCCCTGATCTTCGCACCGTGAGTTCTTCTGCCTCGCTCGTTTTTATGCATGAATCTATCCTGGAAATTCCTGCGTTGTCCTGGAATCCAATATAACAACGCAATCTCGTTAGAACTCGCTGGAAATCACCTTGGTGTATGAAGGTCGAGCGTGGACATGTTTGCAATATTGATGTAGTCCTATTGGATGGTCTCCATGAACCAGATTTCCCCTCTGTTTTGTACAGAGGGGTCGTGATTGGGGACTACACTCTCGCTCCCGAATCATTACGTGTTACATCTCGCTAATGACATTCCAACAGGCTGCCCTCGCTCGCACCTCTGCACTTATTGCTGCACAAAAAGAAAAGAAGCCTCGTCCACCAAAGAAGGCTCGGGGAAAGAAGAAGGCTACTGCTGCATGACCGTGTTAACGTGTACTTTCAATTGTTCATCCGTATGCACATCCATGATCGAAAAAGTGCCATGTTATGCCTCTGCGTTTGTCTATTCGTCTTCCGAGCACACAGCACACCAGATTGCGAGCAGTTTTCATTTGACCGATCAGTACAAATGCAAGAACAATTCAGCTATAGGTACAACGGTTATTGATCTGCATATCGTGGACATATCCACCATATTCGCTTCACTGATTCAAACAGCCAACAATTTGCCCATAGGTTGACCGATTCTGCCCGCCGCACCGAACATGTGCTTGGTTCCCGCATAGTCCTTGCTCGGCGTCGTCGCTTCGAGCTTGCGATAGGCACTCTCCTTGAGTCTGTTCTGATCATGTCCGCCATGAGTGTGCTTCTTATCCTTCTTTGGTGCCTCTTCCTCGTTATGCGGGGGTGGGTGTACCTGGGCTTGTTCGTCTCCCTCCCCCTGAGCGGCGGGGCGAGGGTAGTCTGTGTTCACGTCGGGGCGTATAGGCGAGGGGACACTTCTGCTTGGTTTGTCTTGGGGTCAGATTCTGAGTGCTTGAGTCCGTTAATGACTTACGATGCAGTCACGTTGTGGTGCTTGGGACCACGCCCGCCGCTGGCGGTCATGGAGAGCCGCCTTCCTCCAACTCTCACTGATGACGGAATTAGACCGTCCAAGTTGTCTCTTGTAGGCTGATAGTGGAACTTACCAGCTGGGGAGTGGTATGTATGTAAAGCGTCAGACATGTGGAGACGGAGAGACTCGTCACAGTCTAAGGGGGCCAACTTTGGCGCGTATTATATGAAGCTATCAGCCGTGCTCGTGACTTGCCCTGGGTCGGAGTGATCTGAAACACTTTGCAATCAAGTAGCCAATAGCACAAAAGCACAGATGTCGAGTTTGCTACCGTGCAACCCCTGTGTTCTTGGAGCTTCACCGCTTCAAAACCACTAATAACTCTGAGCATATTGGATTCACTCCGGCAAGCTCTCTACACAACGGATGTGCAGGTGCACTGGGTTGACGGCATTGACCCATCAAACGTGAAGGTCGGATTACTTCGGAGGTAAGAAGTCTCCGCTATTCCCACCCTCCTTTTCCCAAACGTGCTCCACAGTCCACCAACCTTTCGATGGACTCGCGCGTCCCGTGCAACAGAAGCCTACTCCCATCAAATGTTATAGTTGGGAGCTACTGTACCTATATAACCCAGATGGGCGGCGGTCGGGATAGTAACGGCAGCCCCCTGGCAAGTGCTTTCGCAGGCTCGAACCCACATCGAACCCGCTCCCTTGCCCGTTTACTACTGCGTGCACTATCCGAGACCGGGTTTACGCGGCCCAGACCTCCGGAGAGGGACGACTGACTGGCATAGCAAAGGAGGCGGCCTTTCCTTCGCAGACTAACTTACCTTGTCACGGCTCCCAGCTTCCAACGAGTTTAAGTCCATGTTCAATGGTGCACGTCATGATGCCGTATGATATCAACTATCAGACGATGCCCAAATACTCCGGACATTGAGATGAGCACAGCACCTAATCGTATGGCTAAGTTCAGGAAGAGAGCAGAGCAGAGCCTTCGGCTTCAGCAACTCGCCTCGCGGAGATTCTTTGTGAGTAATAAGTATTTCATCTATCTGTTGGAGAACTGGTTTAGATTTTGTTTCTTTTTCCGATTCTTTGTGAATCCAGTTCGTCTCTAAGCCGACTTGCTATCTGTTCTTGGAAAACACTTGCCCTTGACACAAGTCTCCAAGTCACCATCCACTGAGGGCATTTTGAACACTACAAAGAATCGCCCAGGACTTTATCAACTTGTCTCAAAGTCCCATAGAAATTGAAACTCGAGAGACATGCCACCATGCCCAAATGGCAAATACTCGGTCGTCGTCGACACAAATTGGTGCTTCCCTTCCTCGCTGTCTTCGTCAATGGTTATGCAGGTCTCCTTCAGAAAACTGTCTACTTTTCGTATCTCGTACAGCGAATCCTTCGACAATCCGGTCTCTCGCACATGATCTTGACCCTTTTTCGAAAAGGCTCGATTTATCGAAGGCTTGCTGATAGGTAAAAGAGCGCATGGATGAAGCTCTGTGCATGAAAATGTCAGGCTGCCACTTGTTGCAGATTTCATCATACTTCAAATTGGGAAGTCGTCTAATTACAACCACAACATCAAAATTCAAAAGGTCGAGCATAAAACCGTTGAAAAGAGAGGAGTTTGATATGGCGTACATGGATGGCCGCAAAACAGAGTTTGCAGACGTTTTGCCAGGACCATCACAGTCAGCTTGGCACCATGTGCTTCAAGTCCATCCGAATCAGCCAGGACAGCAAATCTCGTTTCAATGATTTTTGCAAGAATGACAGGTTTTCGACCGTGTCGTTCCCATTCACCATTATATTTTCTGTCATTCCTCAACTGTTTGGCCAAGAAGGTCACTTCCCCGTTGCATGCACTGACGTATCATCGCGCAAAGCCGGGAAATTATACCATCGCTATGCTCAAAGCAAGGCTATCATATTTGGCAATTCTGAGCGACAATTTACTCGTTTTTGAAGAAACCAATGGTGAGTGTTTCACCCTAATTTGTGCACATTTCATGGACTCCTCGGAGCGCCTTTTGAATAGGGGAGTGTTTTAGCGCTAAGTAATACGAAAAGATTGCACGTAGAACCGCAAACCGTGAGTTCGTTGGTCTCTCAGTTATGAGTCTTCCCATTGTTTCCACTCGCCTGCTGTTTTCCTCTGAAGCCATTCTGGGTCGTGACACTGACTGTGTAGATCTGAATCTCCAGTACACTTTCAGTGTCTTGAAAGAAGGATTTATTATTGGCCTAGATCTTGTTTTGGGGATGACATCAACATTCCCCGGCATTTATTCATTTTGATGACTGTTAGAATGTTTTTTTTTATCGCGGTTGATAGATGAGGCAAAGGGTCATGAGCTGATTAGAAGGTGTTTGACGAATCGTCTGTTGGTCGTCAACTTTGCAGCGCTCCATGTACGTGTCAAGGTTATGGCTTGGCGTACTTGATACTCATACTTTTGATCCTGCGATCGGTTGACTTCCGCGGTGTTTTAGTTCACTTAATGACGGATACAAAGTTCACTGATACCACATAACAGCTCCATGCATGCACTCCCGTGCCTCGCAGAGAATACTCAATATATCCAACACCTTCGAGAAGAGGTCGAGGTTATCATCGACAAACAAGAGATGGTCAAAGATCCCACTCAACGAAGGACAAAAATTTGAATTGACTTCCTGAGAGAATCCTATGCCATAGATGCACAAGGCCTTGTACGTGTCCTAATCTCTGTTTCATTTGTCGGCCTTATACTTCCCGCTGGCCTTGATGTGCATGGCGATGGAGCAGTTTCCTTTTTCGAAAGGCACATTCATACCTGAAGACACCTTTGTCAGTGCGGCCGTTGTTTCCATCCAGCATGTCGATACCTTCTATGAAGATTCACATTGGGTCAAACCATTCCGATTTTCAGAACTATGCGAAAAGGACAGTGATCATACAAAGAATCGTTTTGCCTCCACATTGCACGAGTATTTAGCTTCTGGACACGGCCTGCATGCATGGTGTGTTCTTACTTGTTCTCTGTGCAATCAAGGAGATGATATACTTTCCTTCGGCCTAGGTCGGTTCTTTGCTGCGGTTGAGCTCGTGACTGGACAAATCTTCCCGATGGCGCCGAGCTCCCTTCGACCCAGCACAGAAGGCCAAGGGATTTACCCGATCCAAATGCCAAGGTTCTATTTAGGAAGAGTGCTAAATGAATGATCTATACAAACCGACAAAAGAAGATTCGCTGTGTGGATCCCGGAGTGCGAATCTACGAACGTCTGTCGTTACTGAAACGCGGTAAATTCCGTAAATCAGAGAGTACTTGAGTACGTCGCTTTTTGTCTGAGCTGGTACGTAGGTTTGGTTGGAAACTTGGAATGGAAAGAGTTAGCGCTAGTTCCGAGCTCTCCGTACGAATCTGTATCACGGGTGGTATATACATAGCTAGTTATATTATAGTATGAGGAAGGTAAGTACTTTGTGATCGGCGGCCCGGATCATTGGCAGAAGCGAGGTTTATTGTTCCGACTGCCAATCAAAGAGCAAGGCTTGTCGCTCATTTCTTTATGCTACACGCATTTCTCTCTCTCCTCCTAGGCGCTCTGTATGTACCTTGGCCGTCGAGCCGCCGGAACGGATCCGTCGGTCGCTCCTTGCTGACCAAGCTTCCGACTCACTGCCATGGACAGACATAAGTAAGGTTGATGATCCTTCCTCCGATACCCTATCGATGGATTCCCAGTTGCCAGCACTTCGTCTACCCACTACCATTCCTGCTTACGGTATTGCAGGCGTCACTCTTGCATTTCTTGTTCTCGTAAAGTCGGTGTCTCGGCCTTCCAAGGTGAACATCTATGGTGCCGCAAACATGTCGATATTTTCTCAACCACATGGTTCAATTTTCTAGCTTCATGCCATACCTACAGTCGGATCAGATAGCTGGCTCGGTTCGTGGTGGGATGGATTGACGTTCCTTTTTACAATGCCGGATGTTATACAAAAAGGATATCGAAAGGCACGTCTGTTCTACTAGGCGAGCGCCCGGTGTAGCTCACTTGATGTTTCAGCACAAGTTAGCGCCATTCAAGGTGGCTGACCTGTATCGTTGGATAGTTATTATTAGCAGTCCTGAACACATCGACGAAGTGCGAAAAGTGCCAGACGATACACTTTCGTTCGTAGAAGCTGCAAATGACGTAATTTTTGTATTTATCTTCGCTGCAACCATCTGGGCTAACTATTACTGATAGCGAATTCAGGTGGAGCATACTTTGGGACCTGAAATCCATTACAATCCAATCCATATCTCGATCATACGTTCTCAGCTCACTCGGAATGTTCGTACCTTGTACCCAGAGACCCAGAACGAGATTGTTACCGCCTTTGACGATCTACTCGATTTGGTGGGAAATGGTGAGTCTTATCGCTCTCGCCCGTATGTGTTGTTTGGACTTCGGGCATCTTAGAGTGGAAGAGCGTACCAGCGTTCAGTACCGCGCAAAAAATCGTTTGCAGGACAACTAACAGAATAATGTTCGGTCTTCCATTATGTGAGTCTCCCTTTTCTACTGCGCTCCTCACAGTCGATTGACTGTTCTAGGTCGTGACCCTGAGTGGGTAGATCTGGTCATCGAGTACATCGCTAATACTTTCAAAGAGGGTATTCTCCTAGGTTTATTTCCAAGTTTTCTCAGGCCGTGAGGTTG